>QJPP01007529.1:0-103292 GCA_003996215.1 Jaltomata sinuosa | reverse complement strand
CCCTCCATGGACCTTTCCATCCGGGCCAGGGGCTTCGGGCTGCGTGTGCCGGAGGAGGGGTATACGGCGGAGTAGAGGTATACGGGAAGTGTCCTTCCATGGAACCTACCTGCTGGGCCGGATCGGCGCCGGAGGAGGTACATACAGAGATACCATTTCACTTGAGATCTTCATGCTTCATATCATTCATTGTTTGAGGCTCCACCCTTGTTTGTTGTTTGTTGATTGTACGCTCCGGTAGTATGGGATGCCGGAGAGTTTGTTTTCACTTGTTTGTGTTCCTCGGTTGTATGGGCGGCCGGGGGACTGTAGGTAGACTTTTGCTATTTACTTACAAAATTGTTCTCTATTATGGATAAGTATGAGATTGGTATGATTAGTTGAGTTTGATTCATGTCTCTGAGCATGCCTATCATTACTCTGTCTCTCTTCTTCTTACACTTGAGGTTACCGGTATACCGTCCATTTCGTAAACTTATTTTGTATACACTGTTATTGCAAGGACCCAGGTGCGTTATTTCTTACTTTCACCTGTGCCTATGGTGTGTATATTCTGCTTACTGGCCTCACATGTGGTTCTGTTGATTTCCCTCTGGGCTAGTTCCTGTGTACCTTTCGTTGATTTCTGTGACTTCTTGCTTCTATTCTGTCTATTACTGCGCTTTTATCTTAATATGTGCCCCAGTCGGCCTATGATACCTACTGGGTACCTTATGACCTGCGCATTTGGTGCTCACCCCTACACCCTGCATCTTTGGGTACAGATCCTAGCGTGGGCCATCGCCGTTAGATCGCTGTGATTCGTGCTTGGAGATCTGTTGGGGACTACTTCAGGCTGAGGGTGAGCTCTTGGCGATCGGAGCTTAGCTTTAGTTTATCTTTTGCTTCATGTACTCTATTACCATTCAGAGACATCTGTATATATTCTTTTGGTTTATTTGCACTCCATGTATGTAGTTTGGCTCTGTACTATGATACCAGGTCTTGGGTTTGGTTTAGTTTCCGCATATGTATATATTTATATCCCTGTTATCTATTTTATTCGTCTTGTTCCCTTATTTGCTAGATAGTAGCCCATTACTAACTGTTCTGGGCTACGGGGATTGGTTCACCTACCGGGGGTTGTAGGTGCCATCATGACCGAGAAATTGGGTCGTGACACCACTTGAGTTGATGCATGGTATGTCCCTATGATAGATAGGGTGACATCATTCTTAAGGGCAAATCGTCATCTTCGCAAGGTTTTTGTTGAATCATATTGATTGGGCTGAAATTATTGTTACCATTGCGCCTATATGTTATTTCAATTGATTATGATTATTGGGTTAGCATTTTTTGTTGAGGGAGTGAATCATTGTTTGGTTGAATATGCCTATCAATTTTAATTGAAGGCTTGATGTTTCTGATGAGAGATGGGGTAACGTCCTTTTTAAGAGAAATTGTTGAGCCTATATTTGAGTTTAAATTGTGTTAGAAGTTTTCCAGGGAAGTCTGAGTACCCGGAGAACTTGAAATTTGGTCAAATTATGCTTAGACCTATAAAAAATCAGTGTTGTTGCCTTGTACTTATGCATTCCACAGGTGTTGCTCTGTGAGTGACATGCGTAACACATAGGAAAATAAGGAATTGAAAAATTCCATTTGTTTCCTTATGAGTTTCGCATGAGATCCGCGGATCTCCACGTGTGAAATGCACAAGGGATCACATGTCGTTGAAATGGTTGCCAGTTCACTGAGTTGAGGGGCAAAGGCTTGTTCGATGAACATAATGGCTGGTGCAAATTGCACCTGCCTTTGCACCCTGAAGCAGAATCCACTCTGGTTTTAGCCTTTGTGACACCATGTGCGATGTACACTTCTCCAAGTGCAATCTGCACGTGGATCGCATAGGCCATTGGTCACCTGATGTGTTTTTCTTCTCTTTTGCATTCCAATTCTTTTTATTTCATTAACTTTTTGTAGCATTTTCTTCTTCCAAATACTTCAAAAAAACAAAAAGATTTTGGGGAAATAGAATTGAGCCTGCACCAGCACTTCGGTCCAAGTTGTTTGCTGAACCAAAGCCACTTGACTGGGATACCACTATCATTTCTCATGGAACTCCCTTCTGGGCCACTATGAGGGGCATTATTCAAAGGCAAACTCTGTACTTTGAGGCATGTCTTTGGTACGACTTTGTCTGCTCCAGATTCCTGCCTTCTCAAAATGATCAAAAGGTTACCTAGGAGGGAGCCATTCTAGTAGCTTCTATCATAGTAGGGGATCACGTTAACTTTGGTAAGATTGCGGTTGTCATGATTAAAAAAACACACCAGGGTGGTGATTCATTCCCTTATCTTGTACTCATTAGGAAGATCTGTGTTAGGGATAGCATTCCCTACTTTCAATGTGATGACCTTACCCATGCCACTGGTGTGCTTGACCTTGCAAAGAAGATAGACATGGATGCCCCTAGAATGAAGAGGCACATGATGCAGCCTCTTGAAGATGTTGAGGATGGGGATTTTGATGTTGAGCCTACTGCTTCCTATCCTTCTAGATCAGCTTTGGAAGAACCTACTCTCACAGATTTGGGAAATCCTACAGCTGCTGCACTCGTGGACCCCCACTATCTTCATTGACCTTGACCTAGGGTGTCCTCCAAAAGATGGTTGACCTAACCTATTCTCATGATAGTTAGTTGACCGACCTAGCTAACAAGCTACCCGATTTGATTTAGAAAGTTGTCAAAAAGGCTATGAAAAAGGTAGTGGGCAGTGTTAGGAATCTATGCTAGAGTTTGGATATCATTGAGGGTGTTGTGAAGGAGATCCGAAAGGATTTTGACAAGGCAAAAAGGAAGGCCCCAATTGGTGATGCTGACTTGGGTGCCTTGGATGAGGCCTTGACCTAGCCCCGTCATATTCTCGGTCCTATAGATAAGCTATTTGCTGCATATATTGGAGATGATGAAGAGTTGGCTGATGATCATAATCTCATGCTCCAGCAGGCGCATAAGATTTGCAGCTTACTTTGCACTCCCATAAGGGTGGTGTAGGTTCCAGTACAGAGGCGGTGGAGCAGGCAGATGATGAGGAGTAACCTTACAAGGAGTTTTTGCTCTCTTTTCTTCATGTTTGAGCTTAAGCATTGAGGGAAATGCTTTATTTTTTTGAGGGAGGTGGTGCATTCTGGTTATTGCTGTTAGTTCTAGTTATTGTTGCTGGTTGCTCGTGTTGGGTTTTGAGATTTTTTTTTTGCCCTTGTTGGGCCTTGACATTTTTATTTCCCTATTAGACATTTTATTTGGCCTTGTTAGGCTTGTGTTGGAAGATAATGATATTGCCATTGCCGGGCCTTTTATTTTGTTGTTAGTGCTTTATCTGTGCTTTTATCGGGCTTGATGCTTTATTTTTATTGATAATTTTACGATATCACCGGGTTGGTCCTATACGATTCATTGTTTTACTATCCGTGCCTTGTAAACACGCTTAATGCTTATACTGAGGCTCAATTTTAAATGACTCATGAAGCGCCTTTAAAATTATAGTTGCCTTATTAATAGTAGAGTAATGAATAAACTCCAAGAGTTTTCTTCATACCACGGTTTTTTCCCAAGGAGCAAATTATGTCTTTTATTTTTATTTTCTTTTATTTCTTTTATTTATTTTGTGTGTCAAACCAGGTTGGTGTTTTCCTATGATAGATTGAGAGGTGACTTTCTTAAGGAAAAATAAAAAAATTTAGTTTAAAATTGAGTCCGCATTTTGCTTGTCTCAAAATAGGCCCACCAAAAAATATTTCTTGGTAACAAATTTTTGGAAAATTAAAGGAAAGAGGGAAAATGATTTTGAGTTAAGCATTCTCTATGATTTACACACTCCCCGTTTGGCTTGATCGATTCACAAACGAGTGTATAAAAGAGCTCAGAATAGCTTGTCAAAAGTCATTTGTCCCAATTGATTTTGAGACTCGTTGTGAAATTCTTGTGTTGTGATGCCTTATGTGGTAAGGCTATACTTAGTTCTTGTGTGCATGTCTTGTCTAGAACTTTCTTTAAATGTGATTCAAGGCGAAATCCTAGATGTAACCAAGCTTGCAAGATGACTTTAGGCCTTTTTTTGAATAAGCCACTTCACCCAAATTGACTTTCCTTTTTTACATTGATCCTAGTAAGCCCCTTTGAGATTGTGACTTTTTTTTTTTGCACCTTGTTGATACCTTTACCCTTTTTGGAACATAAATTTTTGCACCCGTCCTCCCTAATGGCTTGAAAGTGAAACATAGGCTAAAAGCCTAAGTTTTAGGGGGAAATTGAAATGACAACATAGGGAAAAGCCTAAGTTTGGGGGTTGTATATATTAATGTGGAGAAGAAAAAGAGTGCATTTCAACAAAAGGTAGCACCACATACCTAAATTGAGAATTGCTTCAAAATAGTCCAATAAAATGAACAAAATGGAAAGAAAGAAGGAATTGGTGCTACCAAGTGAAGGTGATAAAAGGATGCCAAATAATCATGATTAAAGGGGAACCTTGGGATTATGAGAGGGAGAAATAAGGTGAAGTTATTGTTCGAAAATGTGAGTGGTGTTTTGAATGATCACAAAAGATCATTAGGGAGGCTCAGTCACTTGAGCCCAATGTAATCCTCACCTTAACCCTAGCCAACATTGTAACCCGCAAGTCCTTAGTAGTTCGGAGCTTGGTAACTCTACATTAGTGGAGAATTACATAAAGGGCAAGCCTATGGTTCATTACGTGTGCACTCGAATTTCCTTGAGAGAGTGAGAGTATTTTTGGTTCTATTATAATCCCTTTTGATTGTATATTGCATAATTGTGAGTGGGATTCTCTCTTGTGGTGAGTGGCATCGCATACTTGAAAGGAATGATGAAGTCTCTATTTCAACTGAGAGGAATGAATAAGACAAGTTGTGTGGCGAATCTCAAGGCAAACCTTGAAGGTCCATGGCAATGACTTGAGAAGATTGAATATCTTATTTTGAATGACAAATTCCCTTGTTTTAAATGAGAAGTGAAGTCCTTTTGACAAACGTTTTGAAATGAGCAATTGCCTTGAGAATAGGGTGGTCCAAATTGAGATGAGCATTATAGTTGAGTCTTTTTGTTTGTTATTTTCTTAGTTATAGATTTTAGATTGATCTTGTGTGCACCTTGTGTGTTTTAGAGTATAATTCATTCCTTAATTTGTGAGTATCTTGATTGAGGGCAAGAAATAGTTCAAGTTTGGGCATTTGATAAGTTGGTAATCTACCAACTAATTGAGCCTTTATTCATGAATTATTGCCATTTTTTGATGAGATTTAGAGGTACTTATTGCCTTTATTGATGAAAATATAGGTACTCTTGGTCAAAAGTAGAAAAGAAAGGAATTGGACTCAAAAAGCTTAAAAAGAGTTGAAGTGTGAAGGTGATTAAAAAACAAGGAAGAATCTGCCGAGAGGTGCGACCGACATGTGAGCCGCACAATGCGGCGTGCAGTCCACACCTCTCTTTGAACTTCACCACCTCAGCAACTGAAGTCACTAGTTAAGGACATATGACATGTGATGTGCAGAAAGTGTGGTGCGATCGCACGTCACGTCGCACCACGCCTGAAGGGCATTTTTATCAAATTTTAAGTGACGCATTAGGAAGCTTGTAAAACCCTTTTTTGGATATGTACCTGATAGTTTTGAATAGTTCTTGAGTTCATAGCTTTTGAATAGAGAATAGTACCCAAGGAAGATATAAAGAGTACTCTTTTCCTTCATCTTCTACACTTGAATTCACCATTGTTGTACTAAATTGAGCTTGGATTTGGATATTGGCTTAACTATGAATGGAAGTGTGAGTTACCGAATTTGTATATTCTCTTATTTCCTTAGCATGAGTATCTAATTTTCTTGTCTAGGGGTATGTGTATGATGGGTGTTTGAATTCAGGTATGGGTCTTGTTTAATTGAGCTTATAATTGATTAATAGATATGGGTCTATTGAATTCCTCAAGTTTTAATCATAAAATTGATGGTTACAAATATTAATTAAGTTTTCTTAATTGTGTTCTTGCTTTAAAGAGAGGTTCATAATTCAGATAGGAATTCAATAGTGGGAATTTGAAGTTTCCACCTTAGATTAAGGCTAGAAATAGCTTAACCGACGGAAACCCTCATATAAGAGTCTAAGCTAGAAATAATATGACTTCTCAAAGTAATTAAATTCGTTGGTTTGTGTTTAAACCTATGATGCTTGAATAAAGACCATATGATATATATTTTGAGGATCAAGATATTACCGAATATGGCTAAAACCAATGCTACTCATATCATTAATTGAGAATTTGCTTAATTAATCAAGTACCCTAACCCTTTGAAGAATCTAATCGGAAGCATACCCCTAGTTTTTCTCTCATTGATACAAATATTGTGTTTACTTTCCGCTTGTGTGAAATCAAAGTTGCTACATAATTTCTCTTTCCAATCCCCCAATCTTTACTTTTAAGTTGTTTGAACATTTGCTCTCTTAGTGATTGTTTCTCAATGATCTTTTAGTGAATCACTACTCCACTCTCCATGGATTCGACCCTGACACTCGTTGAGTTACTTTTGTTTTGCTCTGATGATTGCTACCACCTCCTATTAGAGAGTGCTTTTGAGCGTCATCAAGTACATGCGGTTGGAGCATAAGTTAACTAGTACCAACTCTACTATTTCTAGACGTTTCACCGGTGCTTCAAACCTTGTCACTCGATTATTCAACTACAATAATGGAGGTTAAAAGACATTGTGCCTGGGGACTAGAACCAAATTACGATATTATGGCAACAAATCTCGTACTTAGAAAATATTAAATCCATATGTTGAAGTGTTTAAATACATCGATATTGGAAAAGAGGCCAAAGACGTAATTCCACACCAGGTCTTTCACTCCTTACCATAAGATAACAAGATAGTTGTCTATTAGCCACCACAGTATTTTCAAACACCCACTAATCCACTAGTTGTAGCCTCAATAACATTACTTGGGCTACTACTGTCAACTGATTGGAACTACGATTAATAAGGAGACTATAGTTTTCAAAGAATAGGAAAACCCTCACCTCTGGGATTCCTTCGGTTGAACTAAGCTTGTTACTACAAGAGTAAAAGCACATGATATTGGGACTATTCCATCTGATCGACACTAACTTGACTCTAGTGTACCCAATAATATAATCAACATAATGGATAAAGTATAATCACTAGGACTCAGGAAGGAAATTAAGGGAAAGGCTGCAATGCCCAAATCTTTGCCCCTCTTATTGGGACTACACCGTCAGTCCAAGACAAATCAAATGAAGTTTAGAAATAAGGGTCATTTGTCTCGCTTCTTATATTACTAGGGTTGCTTTGCCCCTCATAGTATTATGATTGTTTCACCCTCCTTTTTTTCATAAAAAATATAAATACCATGCATTTATTTAATCTCGATATCCTTCATTACTTTTGGGCCAGCTAGTGTCAAATCCACCATTAATTCTCCAAAATTAATGTGTAACACCTCGGATTTCAAACTTAGATCAGACCACCAGGAGTTTATGACCACTTGTAAGGATCATACAATTAGTGCACAGTCTATGGAATAGACCATGAAAACTAACCTATAGAATCTCAACTTACCAGGTCTCCATAGGTAGGTTTACGATTTGTGAACCTGGTCCATGGCCTCTGAACCAAATTGTGAAAATGATTCAGAAACTTGGAAAAATTAGAAAATTAGACGGATCAAATTACAGTCTGTGAACCTATTCCACGATTCATAAACCAAATCATGAAAATAATTCAGAGAGTTGACAAATCTTAGAAAATCAGATAGGTCAAAACACGATTTGTGAGCCTGGTCCATGGCCCATGAAACCTAATTCATGAAATATAAGTAAGAGACTTAGAAATCTCAAAAAGATTCAACGGCTTGAATGATGGTTCATGAACCTGGTTCAATGCCCATGAACCTAATTGTGCAAACAAAATTACAGGTCCTTATAAAAGGATGTCTTAGACATTTTTCTCATACTTTTCATGTAGAGATCATTCCTCTCAACCCTAAGATCTCTCTCTCATCCTATCAAGGCTAGATAAGTCATCTCTATCATTGCCCTTGTAAATTTAGAGATTTCTAGCTCTAAACTAGAGATTGTAACATGGTTCCTTAACACGAAATCCTAGGGTTCTTTCAAAGAAATCACCCTCTAGGTTCTAAGATTAGAATTTGTAGATTCTCCTTCAAGGTTTGGAGAACTTAAGGTATGTAAGGCTACCATAGTGTAGAAAATTTGTTCTTCCCCACTCCCAACTTTGAAAGCTCTATTTTTTATAAAGATCAAAGTTAGGGTTTCTATCCAATGTTTTCTCCATTTAATTTTCTTGTACCTTGAGATTATTATTGTTGAATGATAGTTCTAAAAGTGTTGAATACTATGTCATTGTGTTTTTTTTATTGGAATCCATGGTTCATGTTTTATTTCTATCCTTTGGACCTCATGAGTTGTGTTTGTGTCCTTTAAAAGCATATTCTATTATGCTGCTATTATGCACTATTTTAATGAGAAGTATTTTAAGTTCCAAAAGTTAGATCTTTTGAAAGGTCTCAAATCAAGTGCTTTAATCTTTCAGTATATGATTTTGAAAAGAGAGAATTTGGTTTAAAAAACCTTAGCATTGAGTAAAAACTTAAACTAAAAGTTATTTTTGTTTTTTTCTTGATAGGTTATGATCCCCGGACCCCGCGCATAGCGGGAGCTTTAGTGCACCGGGCTGCCCTTTTTTTTTTCTTGATAGGTTATGATAGCTATGAGCATATATATTGTTTTGGTAAGACTATTTAGCACCAAGATGGATAAGGGTTAGATAACCCAAAGACCAAAACTACATTGCCAGTGTAGGATTGGATCATTCTGTAAGTCAGACGACTCATTTTTAGCCCAAAAGTGGCTCAGTTTGGATCCATAAGTTAAGTTTGTTCTATACTCCAGCAAGGTATAGGATGGCTCTGCCAATATGGGCAAGAAATTAGAGCATCGTGAGCTCACATGGTGTTTTTCGCTTAAGAGAAACTCCTTAAGTGAAACTAAAGTTATTTTCAGTTTGTAAAGTGTTTTATTGCTTATTGCATACTTATGTTCTGGTTCCTTAAGATGTGTTATACTTCAGTCATTATTCCCGTGTTCTCATATTATAATTCAGTTTCTCAGTTACATTGGTGTATTTCTATCCAACTTTATTACATACTATACATTCCATGTACTGATATCATTTGGTGTTGCATCATTCTATGATGCAGATTCATCTACACAGGCTCGGCAATAGGCATATCTCTAGTTATCTCATATCCAGCTTTGGTAAGACTACTTTTCTTTCAGACGGCTCCAGTTAATCTTGATTAGTTCATTAGTAGTTTAGAGCATAAAGGCAGCCCATGGCCTTGTCCTGGTAGACTATTTCTATTAATTATGTTAGAAGCTTTATTAGACAAATTAGTGAAGAGTGAGACATTTGAAGTATTTTCCGTTACTTATTCGTTGAGATTTTATAAAAGATATTTGATTTCTACTTTTAAAGTTAGATAGGCTTATTACTTTGAAGCTTCCGCACATATGTAAATGTACAGTTTCTATAGTAAGTCAGGCCAAGGGTATGCTCGGGCCAGCAATGGTTTCTAGTTCTGACCACGCCCAGGGTGTGGACTTAGGGCATGAAAAACTTTGTATCAAAATACTATCTTCAAGAGTTCTAGGATGTGTATGGAATCACATCTAATAGAGTCCTTCTTATGGGTGTGAAGTGTGTCATACTTATAATAGGGGAGCTATAGGATGTTAGAAAGTATCACGCTTCTTTCATACTTTAGATTGTGTTATAGGGTTTAACTCTATGAAAATCCTCTTAATCCGTGTGTTATACGAATTGTAGATTATGAATCCAAAAAGGGTCGCCAGTCAGAGAACTACTACTAATGCTAAGGTTCCCACTGGAGACAATGTCAATGTTATACCTCTACCTTCCAGGATGCAGACTAGGAATAGAGGTCACATATCTGACCAGAACACAAGTGTTGGAGCTCCACCTGTGCCAACCAGCTCAGTGAGAGCTCTTCTGACATCTTCCCCTTAACCTTTTTGCACTGCTACTATTGATGCTGAGTTCAGGAGAGCTATTTAGAGTCTTACACAAATTATGGTAGCTAAATCTAGATGTCAGGGCACAATTCTTGCTACTTCTATTGTCGAACACTTCGAGGATCCATGAGTTCCTTCGAATGAACCCACCAGTCTTCACAGGGTCCAAGGCTGAAGAGAACCCTCAGAAATTTAATAATGAAGTCCAAATTTTTTTGAGAGTGATGGATGATACTGAGACAGAGGGAGTTGAACTTCCCTCCTATCAACTTAAGGACATACCTAACATTTGGTATGATCAGTGGGAGTTGACTCCTGGTGAAGATATAACTCCTGTATTTTGGGATGAATTTATGGATGCGTTCATTGACCATTTCTTTCCTCAAGAGTTGAGAAAAGCCAAAAATTAATGAATTTGTGAACTTCAATCATGTTACTATGAGCGTGAGAGAGTATGACCTCAAGTTCACTGAATTGTCACATTATGCTCTGGAGATAGTATTCTCTATGAGGGCAAGGATGAGAAAGTTTGTGTCTGGAGTTGCTAAGCATGTGAAGAAGGAATGTATGGGAGCATTGTTGAATAATGACATGAATATCTCTAGACTTATGGTTTGTGCTCAATAAGTTGAGAAGGAAAAGCAGAAGGATAGGGAAGAACACCAAAGTGAGAGGGCCAAGTCAGTCGGTCATGAGACCAGTCACTAGAGGAATGGGAATATGAGTAGGTCTTTCTTTCATGGGAGGTCGTCTAGACCTGACCCATGATCATCTAGTGCACATGCACCTATAATCAGGAATGACTAGAGATTTTAGGGTAATCAAAACTCTAGAGCTCAAGGTTCACAGTCTCATGGTAGTGTGGCTTAGGGCTACTTGATACCCATTTTGTAATAAGTGTGGTAGACCCTATCTAGGAAAGTATCATGATGGTACTATTGGTTGTTTCAAATGCGGCCAATTATGCCACTTTTTAAGGGATTGATTGTCTTCAAGATAGAGAAATATGGTTAATAGAGCCTAGTCTACTAAATCGTCTTCTCCAGTAGGCCGAGTTACTTAGAAAGGTACTACTCAGGGACATAAATGGTTCAAAACTATTTGTATGTTATGTCCAACTGCCAGGATCAGGAAAATTCTCCTGATGTTTGTACCAATATGTTAAAGGTTTTCTGCATTGATGGTTATGCTTTACTTGAACCAGGTGCCACTTTGTCATTTGTGACCCTCTATATTGCTATGAAGTTTGAAATTTATCTTGAACAACTCCTAGAGCCTTTTGTTATTTCTACTCTTGTTGGTGAGTCTATTGCGGCTAAGAGAGTCTATAGAAACTACATAATGGCAGTCTATCATAAAAACATCACATCTAACTTAGTTGGGTTAGACATGGTGGATTTTGATATTATTCATGGAATGGATTGATTATAATCCTGTTATGACTCAGTCAATTGTAGAACCAGAGTTGTGAAGTC
Source organism: Jaltomata sinuosa (assembly GCA_003996215.1). NCBI lineage: Eukaryota > Viridiplantae > Streptophyta > Magnoliopsida > Solanales > Solanaceae > Jaltomata > Jaltomata sinuosa. The sequence goes on along the minus strand of QJPP01007529.1, from coordinate 91,684 downwards.
TTAGTTTCCAAATGAGTCAGTCTTAGTATGGGAAGGTAGTCCAGTTGTCCCTAAGGGACAAGTCATATCTTACCTTAAGGCCAGAAAGATGATTTCCAAGGGGTGTATTTATGACTTAGTTTGAGTTAGAGACTCTAGTACTGAAACTTCACCCCTCCTGTCAGTTCTAGTAGTTGGTGAGTTTCCAAAAGTTTTCCCCGATGATTTTCCCAGAGTCTCTCTTGATAGAGAGATTGATTTCAATGTTCTTCCTATTACTTAACCTATCTCTACTTTTCCATATAGAATGGCTCCAACCGAGTTAAAAGAACTAAAAGAACAATTGAAGGATCTCCTTTATAAGGGATTCATGAGGCCAAGTGTCTCTCCATGGGATGCTCTAGTCCTTTTTATGCGTAAAAAATAGTTCTCTTAGGATGTGTATTGACTACCGTCAGTTAAACAAGGTTACCATATAAAATAAGTATACCTTTCCTAGAACCAATGGCCTATTTGACTAACTTCAATGGGCTTCCTATTTATCTAAGATAGATCTCAGATCCAGCTATCATCAATTGAAAGTAAGAGAAAATGCATTCTAAAGACAGCTTTCAGGACCCGTTTTGGTCATTTTGAGTTTCTTGTCATGTACTTCAATTTGACTAATTCACATACAACTTTTGTTGACCTCATGGACAAAGTTTTTAAATAGTACCTTGACATGTTTTTGATTATTTTCATCGACGATATTCTGATTTACACCTATACTGAAGAGGAGCATGCCAATCACCTTAGAATTATGCTACAGACCGTCAAGGACCCTGAGCAATATGCCAAGTTTTCCTAGTGCAACTTTTGGCTGAGGTATGTAGCATTTCTTGGTTTCTCATATTTCTAGTGAGGGTATTTAGGTTGATTCTCAAAAGATCAAGGTGGTGAAGAATTTGCCCAGACCCACGACCCTGACCAGAGGGAATTGATGGTTTTGTTGTTTATTGTGATTCCTCGAGAGTGGGTATTGGTTGTGTGCTGATGTAGAGGGTTAAGGTTATAGATTATGCTTCTAGACAACTCAAGAACCATTAGGAAAATTACCCGACTCATGATCTTGAGTTGGTGGAAGTTGTGTTTGCTTTAAAGATATGGCGTTACTATCTCTACGGGGTGCATGTTGATGTATTCACAGATCATAAGAGTATTCAATATGTCTTCATCTAGAAAGAGTTGAATCTCAGGCAAAGAAGATGACTTGAGTTACTTAAGAACTACGATATGAGCATTCTTTATCACCCTGATAAGGCAAATATAGTTGCTGATGCACTTAGTAGGTTGTCTATGGGAAGTACTACTCATGTAGAGGAAAAAAGAAAGAACTTGCAAAGGATGTGCATAGACTTTCACGTTTGGGAGTCTGTCTCCTATACTTTGAGGATGGTGGTGCAGTTGTTCAGAATGGGGCCGAATCTCCCTTAGTGGTTGAGGTCAAGACCCTATCTTGCTCTAATTAAAGGATGAAGTCCACAAGCAGAAAGTGATGGTTTTTGAACAAGGGGGAGATGGTGTCCTAAGGTACCAAGGTAAGTTGTGTGTTCCTAATGTGGACGGTCTCAGAGAAAGAATCATGACTAAAGCACATAATTCTAGCTATTCAATTCACCCAGGCTCAATAAAGATGTACCATAAATTGAGAGAAGTCTATTGGTAGAATGACATGAAGAGGAACATCACAAAGTATGTAGCTAAGTGTCCCAATTTTCAGCAGGTTAAAGTTGAGCACCAAAGGCCTGGTGGTATGGCTCAGAATATAAATCTCCCTAAGTGGAAGTAGGAGATGATCAATATGGAATTTATAATAGGTTTACCGCGATGACAATGATAACATGACTCGATAGGGTTGATTGTAGACCGAATGACCAAGTTAACTCACTTCTTGATCGTGAAGATGACATATTCAGTAGAGGATTATGCTAAGTTATATATTCATGAGATAGTCAGACTTCATGGGATTCTTTTGTCCATTATTTCAGAGTGAGGTGCTCAGTTCACCGCCCAACTTTTGAAGTCTTTTCAGAAGGGTTTGGGTACGAAGGTGAACCTTAGTACCGCATTCCATCTACAGATTGATGGCCAGGAAAAAAGCACCATTCAAATGCTCGGGATATGTTGAGAGCATGTGCCATATATTTCAAGAGTAATTGGGATGACCATCTACCTCCCGTTGAGTTTGTGTACAGTAATATCTATCACTCTAGCATCCAGATAGCTCCATATGAGGCTCTTTATAGGTGACAGTGTAAGTGTCCTATTGGTTGATTTAAGGTTGGTGAAGCTGAGTTGATAGGGCTAGACTTATTCATCAAGCCATGGAAAAGGTTATGCTTATTCAACAAAGATTGAAACTGCGTAGAGCTGCCAAAAGTACTACTCAGATGTGAGGCAAAGGAACTTAGAATTCGAATTTGATGATTGGGTCTTCTAGTAAGTTTCACCCATGAAGGGTTTTATGAGATTTAAGAAGAAAGGTAAACTTAGTCTCCGGTATATTGGTATGCATAGAATTCTAAAAAAGACCAGGAAAGTAGCTTATGAATTAGAGTTACCGCAGGTTTGGCATTCGTACATCTAGTGTTCTATGTTTCCATGCTCAAGAAATGTGTGGGTGACCCCTCACTCATTATTCCTATGGAAAGCATTGGGGTGAAAGATAGCCTATCTTATGAACAGTTTCCAATTGAGATTCTGGATCCTCAAGTTCACAAGTTGAGAACCAAGGAGGTAGCATCGGTAAAGGTATTGTGGATGAATCAATTTTTTGAGCAAGCTATGTGGGAAGCTGAAGAAGACATGAAAGATATATATCCTCATGTATTCACTCCTCATGAAGAATATGTCTAAGGTAATAGTCCTACTTTTGTATTAGATTCAAAAACTTATGTCTTATGCCTTATGTTTTCGTGTTATAGTTCCTGCATTATGCTCATGTTATTGTGATCTTCAGTATTTTATTATAACCTTGAGGCTAGGTGCAGTTCATGTCACGCCTCGAGCCTACCTCCTGGACGTAACACGAGATCCAAGATCACAAGTGATCTCAAAATAACTCTCTGACATTAGCATGACTTAAAAACTGAACAAAACATAATAACGGAAGCTTAACTGAAGTAATGAGAAACTCAACCTGTTTATAAAAGTAAAAGTCTAAGGATGAAAATTTGAATACAACTGAATATCGGACTCTATATCTGAAAAGCCTCTACACATGACATAAGGAGTTGCTAGGACAAGACCCTATCTAACTCAAGGTATGAAGTAAATAACCAAAACTAGCTAGAATACTAACGGGCCCTCGAACAATGAGGACTCACCAACACTAACTGGAAATGGCCTGCGGTCTCTAGCCACGTGCCTGAGGGAGGGAACTTGAATCTGCATCATCAAGAGGCTGCAGCACAAAGTATGCGTCAGTACTATAAGATGTACCGAGTATGTGAGATATGCATGATAATGATAAAAAACATACTTAAAACATGCTTAAGATAAGCTCATTCGTAAAAAGAGGTAGCACAAGAAATTATCAAGATATAAGTCCTAAAACATGAAGTAAAGTCAAGATTCAAAGTAAGGTATCATATAACTTCATAGCTTAAAAACAATCATGTGGGAGTTTCTCTTAATCGACATAAACCATGTTGAACTACATGGAGTCCAGTGTTATGCACCCACACTGAAAAAGGTTATCCTAACCGGCCAAATTTAGAACCATGTCATACCAGGATCCTGTCATAAGCCACAAAGGGCACCTATGATGGCACGTAGTTCTGGGACTAAGGGTACTCTCACCCTGTCCAATTCGGTGCTAAATACTACTCCGAAAACATATATATATATATATATATATATATATATATATATATATATATATATATATATATATATTATATATAGCATGAGGCTCACATACATGTGACATAGCTAGATGTCAAAACTTGTTCATAAACATGTTCATACCCCAGATCTTCATACTACTCACGAACCTTGGTTTAGAAAATAATTCATGAGCATTGATAGCACATCGAGTGTATTGTCTTGTATAATAATTCATAACTTGAAAACTTGCATGGCACTAGTTCAATTTCATAATAACATATATTTTCATAAAACATAGGAACTAGGCATGCACTTGCTTAAAATTCATGAAAACATGCTATCAAATACCCAATTTACTTAAATCAATTTATGCATGTAGAATTTTCCATAATTAGCCTTCAATTTAAAATAGGAGTTCATATATAAAAACCCATACAAAATCATGAAATTTAGTAATAATCCCATAATAAAATCATGAGAAGGCAATTTATAGCAAACCCATAAGAATTGGGTAAGAACCCTAATTTGAAAGTTCATGAAATCAAAATAAAGATTAAGGGTTTTGGGCACAAGGGTGAAAGGAACCCATTGTTGAATACCCACATACCTTGATTGAAGCTAACCCACTTAGAATTGAATAGAAAAGGAGGCTTGAACTGGGAGCTTGAGACTTGGAGCTTGAAATCCTAACTTGAAGCTTGAGAAGATGGAACTTCTTTTCTTCTTTTGGAACTTGATTGAAAAATGGGAGAGAACTTAGGCCAAGTGGGAATAAAAACCCTTCTAAATAGGCCTAAAATGACTTAGTATAGGAGTTAAAAGAGTAAGAAATTACAAAAATACCCATGGACTTAAGCTTGGAAAAAGCTGGAAAAAGTCGGCTTTAGAGACCACGAGTCAGTCCACTATCCGTCATATCAAAGGACGAGCCGTCAACTGATCCGTGGTTTCAAATGCCACTTCTGGGAGATCTACTGGAACTTAACACCATGAGTCACTCTACGGTCCATGATTCAGGACGATGGATCATCTTGTGGCTCGTGGTTCTGACTTTAGGATATGAGGATCCTCTGATCCTCAGGGATTACGAGTGGAATAACGGGTCGTGGAATAGGTTGATGAGTCACCAATCCACTCGTGAAGTTTAGAGGACTTGGTACCTCTCTAAAGGTGATTCCATGAGTTACAGGTGTTTTATGGGGAAAATGACTTGTATTGAAAAATTATTTCAAAAATCTGGTTAAAGTTTCAAAACATTTTCAATTTGAAAGCAAGAGTCGCCACTTAGTTTTTATGAAAATAAAAACCAAGAAAAACTCATAAAAATCTTTTAAAGTCAAAATAGATATAACTTTAAAAAATTAAGAGATTAAGGGTAAGAGGTTCTTATTAATACCCCGAGAAGGTTTTGAAGGCACTGGGGATATCCGCTAACATGCGATTATTTGGACTTGTTTGAAAACTAACTAATTTCGACTAATGTTAAAGAGAACTTGTATGAAAACATCTTGTTTTTTTTAATTTGATTTAAGAAAAAACATGGAATATTTAACTTGATAAAAGATGATTAATTTTTTTTTAGAAGTAAACATATAAAGAGCAGGTTTAAAGAGGAAAACATGCTCGAGCTTTTGCAATTTAAGCACAACATTTTATAAATATTTACATGAAGCAAATAGTAAGATGATTTAGAGAAGATTATCCAAAGAAATGTTTTACTCGTTTGGGGATAAACCAGCTGCGTTAAAGAGTTAGAGTTAATCATACAAATAATTTTAAATAATACAAAGTAAAGAGAGGAGAAGGAAATAATTAAGCTTCTGGCTTAATTAACAATTGGGTTTTCAAAACCTGTCCTAAGTCTATTTTGTGGGCCCTTTTAGGCCCACCACCATCCCATTTTTAGAGTTCGATCCAATTTCGTCCAAGTGTCAGTTCATATGGACTCACAATTGTTGCATATTGGGCCTTTTGGCCCATTTTCTTCAAATTTAGTCCATCTTGGGCTGCTGCTATGCTATTGTTGTTTCATGGATTTTGAACCCATTTTCTTTCTTTCATCAGCCCATGTACAAGCTGTACCCACTGTATATTAATCTTCAAATCATTTGTTGGCTTTGTTTTCCTCACGATGAAGTTGTTTCTGGGGAGTTCATTGGGTTTTAAACCTGAACCCGGATATGCAATGGAAGATGAGTCCTCGTGGACTCAGGAAAATCATGTAAACAAAGAAATGATAAGGATCAGTGATGCAATTATCAATGAACAAAGATAAACAAATATGCTTAAAATAACTACAGAATAGTAAACCATGCATCATTCTGGAAACAAGTCCAGCCTCTAAACGTAATGTTTCATCAGGCTCCCGGCTTTTAAGATCATTCAAATTTAGCAAGTAGAGATTATTCTGGAAATTCACGGTCCTTTCACATAAGTTTTCCAGCGATCCAATGATCCAGCTCTCTAATGAAAGATTCGGAGACAAACATGCTTCGGCAAAGTAAACGACACCTCAAATGAATTCAACCCAAACGTAAATAGCTTCAAATTTATTCTAAAGACAAATTTCAAGAAAACTATAACAGTGTTGAAACCAAGGGAAAGGCTAAAGTAAAGTAATCAAGTGTAAACTTCACAAGTCATTGAAATACATTTTGACACGTACTGCACATAAATTCCCTTCTGCCACGATCAAAACTCGCCTATACTACTGGAAAGGAGGTGATTCATGATGCATGATAGAAAACAGAGGGATTCTATCTAGTCCTCATGAGCAATTCCCTATCCAAAAATATTTATGGCTAGGTTTGAAGAAAACAAATATGGTATGCACTTAATCATATGGCAGAGATGAACTTGAACATGTTACTATCCTAATCCCACCCATATTTTTATAACAGTGGCAAGAAAAGTGAACCAGCTCGTAGGTAAAATTATCATGCTAATTCATAGATTTTGAAACAAGGGTCAATTCTGCCAAAGATAAGTTACTAGGGAATCACGAAGCATATTAACCAAATGCATTGGTGCAGCAAAGGCATATTCAGGGAGGTTCATAAGCAGTTTGAAATTCATAAATGATCTCCTTTTGTTTAAAACATGACAAGATTAGGCAGAGATGATCAAACGTGGACCCTTTCTCAATATTTGACAAGCAAATGAAGCACACAATCAGCTCAACCAAAATCAAAACAGAGTCTGTAAAAGCAAAAACAGTTTCAAAAAAGAAAGACTAAACACTCTTGGAAATCAGACCCTTTTCCCCTTCATTTGTAATCAACTAGATTCCGGCAAATACTCAAACAAACGTAACCGAAGATGGAGCTAGAACACATGATAGACATAGATGAAATTCAAACCAAAAGAAAATCATACATTTTACTCTATGAAAGGAACAAAACCCAAATGGAGAGCAAACATCATCCGACAATCTGGTGTGTGCTTAAAAAATCTCTTTTAAAAGATACAACACTGCATATCTCATAATATTGCTAAAGAAAACAAGAGACACATCCCTCAAGGTTTCTTCAACACTGAAACACTATATCACTTTCACACAGAGTAATATAAAACAATAAGAGACAGAGAACAAGAACACAGAATGAAAAAAAAACTTCAGGACTTTAACATTCAAACACCTCTTAACCAACAAATTTTACAACTTCAAATCGCCATTTTAACACTAAATCAGATAAAACCAGCCTAAAACCAGTATGAATATCTCTAAGAACACAGATTTACATCATGCTAAATAAACAAACAGGGAAAGAAAAGAACAAAAATAAGATATGAAGGGTTCACCTTCTTCGGAGCAACGAACGAGAACAGACGAGCTACGTCAGAAACTTCACACCACCTGAAATTAGCTTGTTTCGCTGGAAGAACATGAAATTTCAGGATTTATCTCTGAAACTTCTGACTTCTTGATGGGTTTAGAGAATGGTTCTCCAAAGAAAACCCCCAGAAGTCAAAAGCTAGCCCCTTTTCCTCTATCTTTGAGGGGTTTATATAGGGGGATTTTATGGTGAAAAGAGGGGGGGGGAACAGAGGGAAAAGTTGGGAAAATCCCTTTGTGGAAATTTGAAATTCAAATCTGTTCCCTCTATATCCGGCCATGTATTTACTGTAGTAGTACAATATCCAGGCGATTTTGCCATGATTTTGGATAGGAACGTTGAGAGAAGCTAGCTAGGTTATTTCTAGAAGCTTCAGGATTCTAGACAACACATCAATAAATGGAGACGACGGGGAGCTGGACGTCATTTGGGAATTTGGACGGCGTTTGGGAATTGAGGAATCATTTTGAGTTGTTATCATTGTCGTTGGGTTGAAACCATTAGGGTTTCATTTTCTTCTGTGAGAGAAGAGAGACGAAGAAGAAGGAGTGAAGAGTGTGTACTGGGTGCGTTGTCTCGTACAACACATTCTTTCTTTTGGGATTTTGAGAAGAGGGTGAGTGTGTGAGGGAGATATATGTATGTGAGTATAATAGTTGGTGGGATATTATGTGAATTGGGCTCGGGTTTTGGCAAGAAATTGGGCTGGTGGAAATTATTCAAAGGGAAATGGGGAATGGGCCAGGCGGGTGGTTTGGGTAAATTGAGCCCAATGCTGACTGAAACAAAGGTTGATGAGGGGCTATTTAGATGTGGCCATTTCAATCTTTAGGAGATAGCCAAATTTGATAGATTTTAGGGAAATTCGGCCGATATTTAAATAGTTTTAAGGATTTAGGCTATAATAGAAATAAAGATGAATCAATTAAGAATAACCTTGAGCTTTTGAAAATTATTTTACTCAATTAATCTCACGTTTTTTTATGGAAATGAATTAGAAATGGTATGATCAAACACAAAAGCTGCCCAGCAACTCACAATCAACTTATCGACCTTGCACAGGCCCATAGCTACTCAGCAAGCATAACCAGCCTAGAAGGATAATTCTATGCCCGGAACTCACGGACATTCCCAATATCCCAATTTCTATGTTCCAGAGTCAACAAGGCCTCACAGGACCATAAGGGTAAATAAAATGTATCGGCAAGTACTACAAGCGTTGGAGGAACAAAAGTAGGCGGGCATGAATAAAGTGGTCAAGGTCTGTGGTGCCGACCTAATAAACCCAACCCAAGGATGCCCATTAATATAATTTTATCCTATATATGCTAAGACTAGGGAGTTTAAACCATAACCTACCTACCTTCCAATGACAAGCTTCTAGGAAGACGATGTCCAAGCTTGAACCACTCCAAAAAGCTCCAAAATGACAAAAATACCTTTCAACGAACGTCCGAATACCCGTAGTTCCTTCATGGAAATTGTTCCTTACATAGTAAGCTTCACAAACACTATATATACGTAGCTTATACTCACCTATAAACAGTTCATAATTAAGCTTAAATCGGCAGATTTTCAAAAAGAATCATAACTTGACGAAACGTCCGTAGAACTTCATAAAAACAACCATAAAAGAGCCCCGAGATGGTTACCTTAGCAAACCAAGTGTAAAGCTTGAAGAACCACCAAGAAATACCAATTACTATCTTTTGAAACCAGCTCCAAACGTGGTTTATCGAAGGGGAAAATGGCTGCCACGCGTAGAGATCGCATTTCTAGGCACGGGGGCAAACTTTAGCGATAGAAATCACCAAAAACGCACCTTGATCACTCAAGAACTCTCTTGGAACCCTCCCTTATGTTTTATCTTTGTTTCAGAACTGTTATGGCGTTTTAAAATGAAAAGTTGAGGCTTTAAATCGATTTTGACCCGACCCGGTTCGCGACCAGGTTCGCGACCCGGTTTCTGCCAGACGGTCTGTGGTAAAATAGTCACAACTTTTTACTCCAAAATCGGTTGGATTTGAGATTTTATGCGTTGGAAACTAGACTCGTAGACCTTCGATTTTGTAGGTCGAGGGACTTCTAACTCTTTATATATTGAGAGAAAAGCTCCGAGACATTTGACCCAAAGTTTAAAAAATTTATTAAAGAAACTTACGATAACTTTTGCCGACTTGCTTGACTTCAAAACTTATCATACGACCATAAAGACCAAAAAAATGGCCCGGGCACCGAACTACCAGTTTCGACCAGCCTTAAATGACTTGGGGCCACTACAGACAACCTCTAATGGTACAAGAAAGGCGAAAACGCGTAAATGACCACAAAGGTCATTACATCAATTAATTTGGAGAAAAATCAAGCGTTTAATCTTTTAAAAGGGATTTTTTATGAATTCAGACTTTAAAGTAGTTCTTTAAGTAAAAATTATATAAATTCCACATAACTAAATATGAAAAATATAAATTATTACTCAAAACTATTATAAAGCTGATTTGGAAAATATTTTATCTCTTTTACCAAATAATTATTTTGAAATTGTTTAAAATTCAAAAAGGCTCAAGATTAATTCGTAATATGGAGGGTAAAAATTGGGTGTCAACAACTTCCCCTCTCTTTGGGTAGGGTGGATGTAAGGAACCCTGGGCAAAGGAAATTGACGTTCCCAATTTTATTCGGCCACAGATTCATCTTCTTGAAGAAGTTGGTTCTAGCACAAATTTCAAGGAATCATGGCCGAACTCTGGTATTGAGTTTCCTAAATATCTCAGGTTACATGAGAATTCAGTCCACCTATAGTTTAAGACGCTCAATTTTACGCACGTTTTTGAAAGAATTCCAAACTATCCCAGTTTTGGAGTACGGAGAGACCGGAAAGATGGAGAGTGAGGAGGTTGGGGGAGGTTTGGAATGCAGTCGAGTTTTCAACACAGATCCCGCCTACATATCGCAAGACTCAGGGAATCAGGCTTGTAGTTTGACTCAATCAGTGGAAAAGATAATCTTTATGTTACGACAACCTTTGACTCGGGATGAGTGACGAATAAGTTGAGCTAAAGAAAAGAGGCTTGTAATCTCTCAACTATGAATGTGGTGCACTTCACACCCATAAGTAAGATTTTACCTGGACATAATTTGCAAAGCTTGAGGTGTATCATCACCCGGATCTAAAAAGAAAGAGTATTGCTTCAAGTGCGAGTTCAGAAAATACCCTGGATGCGAAACTAAGACCCAATGATAGGAAATACCCACATGCCTTCTGATAGAGGTATGGTTTCACGTCCAAAGATTTTGGTATTACTCTTCGAACTATGTCCCAGTTTGCTGCTAAGAAAAAGTTCCACGTTGTGATACGTCCTTTTTGGTGTACTCCGCACCTGTAGTTTTTGGTTTGAGAATTTCATTCTTCTCGAATGCTCTCGACAATCTCAAAACAAAATTTGTTAGTAGTAACATAATTCCATTTGAAGAGGTAGCTTCTTCGCCATACCTCATCATGGGATTATGTTCGAATCCCATGTTGTGACGTCCTTTTGACGCATTTTATACCTGTTGTTCTTGATTCGAGATTTCCATCCTCTCGGATGTTCTCGATAAAACAAAATGGTTAGTAGTAAAGTGATTCAATAGAGAAAGACAACTTTGTGCCTCATTTTTTGGATTTATTGCTTTTGAAGAAGATTCCATCCTTTCCTTGTCTTTGTCTTTAGGAAATAGCAATTTTCATGATCAATAAGCATGATAGCCTTCGTAGCTATCGGATAGGCTTGCCTTTGTGGCAGTTTTTGAGTATGACGACCTTCGTGGCCATTTGACATGATGATCCTTGCAACCTTTTGCGGAGTTCTCTTTAACGTGATAGCCTTTGTGGCCATTGACAGTAGTCTTCGCATATGCATTTAGGGTAAATCTTGCGCATCATCCATATCGACGTGACTAACAGATATTCCCAGAATTGTCAGGCTTTGGGTAATCTAGCACATCATCTGACTTTGGATAGAGGCAGCTTATAGATGCCTTTAATTTGTCAACTTTGAGTAATCTTGCACATCATCCGATTTTGGATAGAGGCGGCTTACATATGTCCTTCGAAATGCCAGTTTTTGGGTAATCGTGAAATTTTATCCAATCTTGAATATAATGTGACTTACAGATTTTCCTTGCATTGATAGCCTTTGGGTAGTCCTGCACAATATCAACGTGGATATATCGTGGCTTATAGATAACCCTTGGGCTGTCAATTTTTTGGTAGTCTTGCACTTTATATAATCGCGGATATTATTGCGACTTGCGCATTACCCTTAAACTGTCAATTCTTCGGACGATCTTGCACACTATCCGATTTCAAATATCGCTGCATCTTATAGATAACTCTTGGTCTGTCAAGTTTTGGGAAATCTTGCACACTATCTGGTTTCAGATATTGTTGTGACTTACAGAAGACCTTTGGCCTTCCAATTTTGGGAAAATCCAGTTCATCATCCGATTAGGATGGCGTCTTATAGACATCCCTCAGATTATATTCTTTCAACCTCGACAACAAGCGATATTTGATTATCGAGGTGACAAATCCTTTGCCACACAATCAAATATAGCCGCATCTTCTTGCGATCGATGCTCTTGTATGTGTAAGCATACTTCAGAGCGAGACTTCATTGTCTATAATAAGGGTGCATAAATATCCTCAACGTCAGACTCCACCATCTTACGCGATATCAGATATGAATATGCTGGATGCCAGACTTGGTAAGATAATAATAATATCCTCAACGTTAGACTCCTCCATCTCACTCGATATCGGATATAAATATGCCAGACTTAGCATAATAAAGAAGCAAATATACCCTTAACGTCAGACTCATTCGTCTTATGCGATATCAAATATAAATATGCTGAATTTCAGACTTGGCATAATAATAATAATGAAGCAAATATATCCTCAACGTCAGACTCCTTTGTCTCACGCGATATTGGATATAAATATGTTGGATGCCAGACTTGTCATAATAATAATAATAATATCCTCAATGCCAGACTCCTCCATCTCCTGCGATATCGGATATAAATATGTTGAATGCCAGACTTGGCATAAAGATAATGATGCATAAATATCTGTGGCATAAATATGCAAATGAAAATATCCTCAACGTTAGACTCCTCCGTCTTACGTGATCTTGGATATAGATATGCTCTTGGGTCGATCTCGCGCAGCTAGTGCGACTTAAGGACCCCTCTGAATGTCATCCTCTTTGAAACCAGCTGGTAGAGGGACATAATATTCGCAGCAAATGTACTGCGGTAATTGATGATGATGGTCCTCTTGACATGGTCCTCTTGACATGCAAATATGATATGGCCCTCTAAGCATGGTTCTCTTGACATGCAAATATGACATGGTCCTCTTGACATGCAAATATGACATGGACCTCTTGGCATGGTCCTCTTGACATGCAAATATGATAATGATGTAGATGATCATGCAATGGCATGCGTAGCAGTTGCAGAAAACATCACCTTGATTTTTATATTGTCCTGTTAACTCCTTTGTGTGTACCTGTGCTCAAGGCAAATAATTAGTAGACACAGCGTCGCTTTTACTAGCGAGCATAGTCAAACTTGAAAAACTTTAAAGACAACGTCTATGAAGCTATTCAAAATAACTTTTGTTTCAAATGTGAATGAAATGGTCGTGCCCATTTCTGGGGACAACCATAAATACCATTTTTGAACATCGTCTGTTCGTGGTGATTTCTGGCTTGCTGGGGATTAGCGGAGAACATCATCGATCTCTCAATTGGTGTCCTATTTTGAAGCTGAATAAGATTTCATGATCCATTTAGGGACTTGAGGATGCTGTCGATCTCTCTTTATCTAGCAGTTTTTTTGAACTACAAGAAAATTTGTCCATTTCGGGGCTTTTGCTTCTTTCTGCTTCTTCCCACTATTTTGAATTTTCTCGCCAAATTTGTGGCATCTGATCTCGTTGCATTTCTTTGCATGCATTGGATAACGAGGGATTGATTTCTAGCATACTTTTTAAGACAATCCTGCATCCACAAAATAAAAAAAGTATTAGTTTTGGTGAAACTGGTCTGTGTTGACCTCCTTCGATCTTCTGCTCCTTTCTTTGTCTTTGCTGGGTGCCTTCCACTCTCGGGTGCTCGTTGTCCTCGACACCCCGAGTCACAGTAGACATAAGATAAAGTCAAGTTATAAAGGAGTAAAACTAATATGTTTGTAAGTATTTTTCAAACAAGTTCTTCAGAAAATACTGAATTTTGAAAAAGGATAGTTTGAAAAGGTCTCTGCCCATCATGTCATATGCTAGCTCAACGAACGTCCTTTATTCGAGGCCTTGATATTTCTGACATACTGCTCGTGGACTATGGAGATCTTTTATCATCCTAGCTGGAGAGTTTGGAAATGGTCTTTCGAGAAATCTGTCATAGCCGGGGATTAATCCACCTCGGACTTGTTACAACTGACGATTTCTGAAGCAGACTCTTATCTCTCGGTATTGGGGAACTCTTTGGAGTTTAATGCTTGAATGAAGCCTGGTGGAAATTTTGAGGTCCTCCTCAAAATTTCTGCCCCAGTTAAAAGTTTTATGATGAATCTCATTCCATAGGCAAGAGACTTGAGACTCTGTGGGGATTACAAGATTCTTTCTCGATATTCACTTTGGTTGATCTTCGGTGCATTCTGTATTCCTCTTTGCTTGGAGGACAATCTTCGCCTTCTAAATTTTTGAGATTCCTTCCTCGAAAATTCTGCCCCAGTTTCCATTTCCTAGGTGATATGACTGAGCCGTTATGGCACCTACGTATCCCGTTGAGGCAGAAATCAGGTCAAACATAGTTCTCACACTCGTAGTGGGAAAATGTTGGAAATAAATAAAGAGGTTACCGAAACTGATAAAGGCCGCCTACGTATCTAATTCTTAAGAATTCAGGTCAGACGTAGTTCAAGATAGGAAGGAGAAAGATAGATTTTCCTAAGGGGTTGACCGAAGCCGACATAGGTCACCTATGTATCTCATTCTTGAGAATTCAGGTCAAATATAGTTCGTACAAATAGGATAGGGATATTTAAGTTAAAAAAATAATTACAATTCAAAAAAACGCAATTACAAGGAAAGAAAGAAGACCATTTTTTAGGCATAGTATCTCTTCACAACATCGGAGTTGATCGGCTTTGGCCACACTTGGCCATCCATCTCGGACAAAATCAAAGCTCCTCTAGACAGCACTTTTTGGATGGTGTACCATCCTTGCCAATTTGGTGCAAACTTTTCTTTGTCTCGTCGGAGGGAGGGATTGACTGTCCATTCCCTGAATTAAATTCTGGATTGACCAATAAATATTGAGAGATGATATTTGTGCTCATTTTCATCCTATTACTGTAAGACCAGTCAAAGATGTCGATGTATGGATTGAGCAGACTGATAAGTTCTTTCTTTTGCACTTTTGACAAATGAACACCGACGTTGATTTCTTCAACTTGACTATTGCCTCCCAGATTAACCACCTCAAACTATTTTAGATGGGGCCTTTTCTGGTCTTCAAAGTTCTTAGACTTCTTGGTCGGTCGTTCAAGGATCATGATATCTTCAACATACTCCACGAAATCATCATCATCTGGATGGATTTGTTCGTTAAGCTCTTGACATGACATGACAGTGGCAGGTTTTAACTTATTATTACTAAAACCAAAACAAAATAGGTTAGATAATAACAAGTAAACATAAATAATTTTGGACAGTAAATATTTTCAAAATAAGGAGGCTTTCATTGAAATCCGAAAATATTTGCAAACTATGGCTATAACCCGCATGAATGTGGGTCTGTGCCTTTTGGAAAGCGGTAAAATAGTACAAGGAAATTGATAACATAAAGGGTGGGTCACGGAGCCTCATCTGTACCATCACCAATTTTCATAAAATAGAATCTTTGTCTACCCAGCCGAGTGGAGAGTTACGAGAGGAGTTGCTACCTAATTTTGTAGCTTTTCACCGGGCTTGGCATCCTTAATCATAGCTGCCTCAGGGATTTCTTCTATTATAGAATCGCATTCTTCGAACAACTTCCCTATTCCATTCTCTAACCCATCGTTGGGAGGACTGATACACACCGGTAATGACTGATATAACTGAGGGAGTGGCTTAGGCAGTCCTGACTGCTTCTTCACCTCATCTTCTTGGACTACATACTCTAACCCGTGCCTGGTCAGCTTTCCAGGGATGCTTATTGGCTCAGTTATACTATCATAATTCTTGCCTAACTCGAGACCTGCTTTATATCTGCTCACCAGTATCTTGGTCGCGAGCATTTTATAGATAGGTGGCACGGGGATTTAATGAGAAGGATCCTCTCCTGTGGCATTAACGATCTCTATGATATAGAAATTGCTTTCCCTTGGGACTTCTTCAATCATAGGAACAAAACCTTTGGGATGGCTTAGGTGACTCCCCGCACCATGAATGACAACCTCATGATCTTTCCAGATGAACTTTACCATTTGATGCAAAGTGGATGGAACGGCTCTAGCTCCATAGACCCATGGTCTTCCCAAAAGAAATTTGTAGCTGGTGGTAATTTTCATGACTTAGAATTCCACTTGGAACTCGGTGGGTCCCATCCAGATGCGTAAACTGACCTTTCTGATAGTGTCCCTTTGACCCCTATCGAAGGCTCTCACATTGATCCTGCTCTAGCGAACCTTTACCGGATCATAGTCTAGCTGAGTGAGTGTGGTTAACGGGCAAATATTCAGACCCAAACCTTCGTCAATCAAAACTCCAGTTATCATCTTCTCTTGACATTTGATAGTGACTTGCAAGGCCTTGTTGGCATTACCCCTTCAAAGGGTAGCTCAGCAATACTCAAAGTAGCTATCGCTTTTTTTGGCATTTCCTGCCTTTTAGGGCTAATCGGCACTATTAACTTGCCCACAACCCATTCTTCATCAACCTCTATCATGTTAACAGTGGCTCCTCCATGATTTGAGAGTGGGTTATTATTAACATTGGCCGGTGTTGTTTGTAGTGTGAGCACTCTTTGATCAATCAAATCCTGAATTTTGTTCCTCAGGTTAATGCAATCTTCGGTATCATGTCCGACTCCTCCAGAATGATAAAAACAATGTCGATCAGCCTTGAAGAAATGAGAGTCAGGATTTACAGGTTTGGGTGGAATGGGCTGAATCCAGCAGTCTTCAATCTTTCATATAACTGAGTTCTGGTTTCAGCTAACTGGGTGAAAGTCCGAGGAGCTTTCTTTTCCAAATTTGGACAAGGGAGATTTGTATTGGCAAGAGGAGGAACCTGGCAATTATTCTGGTTCTCGGGAGCCTTTTGATACACTTGAAAGTTTTGGGAAGGAGCTTGGTAAATGGGCTGCATATTTAGTTGTGGAGTTTGTTAAATGGGCTGCACATTTAGTTGTGGAGCTTGGTATATGGGCTGAGATAGTAAATCGGTTGAGAACTTTGTGGAGCTAGGGGAGGGGTCATTAGAACAAGTGACTTTTTATAGTTGGCTCCGAAGGGCTTCTTCAGTTTCGTGCTAGGACTGGAGGACACTGAAGATACTTCTTCCCTCTTTTTCTTGGGAAATCATGTTGACCCTGAGGATGCTGAGGCCTTGGCAATCTTGCCGCTACGAAGACCTTCTTCAACAATTTCACCAATCTTAACTAGATCAACGGATTTTGCTTTCACTACTGATATCATTTTGTCATAGAACTCTGACTCTTGAGAGTGCATAAATACTGCACTTATATCTTCTTTGGTCATAGGAGGCCGAACTCTCACCGCTTCCTTTCTCCACCGATAGGTGTAATCTTGTAAGTCCTCATTTGATTTCTGCCTTATGCGACCCAGAGAGTATCAATCCGGGATAATTTCCACATTGTATGTAAACCTTTGAGCAAAGTCTCTGGCCAGATCACTCCACCTAGGCCACTTTTTTAGTTCCTGAGAGGTAACCATTCTAAAGCCTCTCCACTCAGAGTTCTGCTGAACAATCTCATTAACAGAGCTTCATTTTTCTGAGCACCGACCATTTAGTCGCAATAGCTTCTGAAATGAGCTTCAAGATTCCCAACACCATTGAAGGTCTCAAACTTAGGAATCTTGAATCCGTCTGGCAAATCCATCTTTGTATGGATACAGAGATCATCGTAGTTATAGACTTTCTCATAAGACGAGCCCCCAAACCCTCTAATCTTGGCTATTTCCTCTTTTATCTGTGCCATATCATGATCACGCTTCTTCTCCGTAGATCTCAACTCCTTCTCCCTCTCCTCATAGTGGTCAAGCTCAAGGCTTTCCTGGAGATCGATGTATGGTTCTACCATAGCATGAAAAGCAGGAGGTAGTAGGTTCTGGACAGGTGGAGGTTGAACATGTGGAATGGAATTTAGGTATGTGGGGGTATAGTTGTGCAGATTAGTGATATTGGGATGTTTATTTTGGGATTTGTAGGCATTTGGCGGCATATTCTGGTAATTTAGAGGGAGGTTTTATGGAAGGTAGGCACTTGAATTGTTGTTTTGGTTAGTATGCTGGATAAGAGGAGTATGGATTTGGTATGAGGATCTGACATGGGGAGGTTTATTGGAGATAGGTTCGTTGGAAGGTCTAGGGGAGAAAACAGGAGGGATATTCCCTGGGTGGTTTTCAGCTAATGGAGAATTTGTAGAGGGATTTGGAGAGGAGGCTGGAAGTTACCCAGAATTAGGGTGTTAGCGGCAATAGCCAAGCTTGCCATATCTTTGGCTTTTTGCACCTCTTGCATCTTCTCTAGCTTCCTTGCCAGTTTGACAATCATTTCACTCTATTCAGCAATAACATTGTCTCTTATAACCAAAGTGTTCTCTTCTTCACTATCAGTCATTTTACCCTTTGTGAAGCGAGGGTTAGAGGAGGAACCTATTTGTATCTTTGAGCGGGTGAAGTCGGGATGTTCGGCCAGTTTTGTCAACACAAATCAGTTTCTATTACCTGTTGAAGTAAAACAACTCAAAGGCTGATATGTTAGATCCCATCTGTGATAAACAATACAAGATATCTGACTGAAGATAAACACGTAAGAATTGAAATAAACACATAAAGCTGCTTTTCATCAAGACAAATCGATCCACGGGTATTTATTGACTCGAGAGTTCGATGGACGGAAATTTGCCCATCGATTTTGGGTAAGTAGATTCTATCAGGAGAGTTGACTTATCGAGTTTTCATCTTTTGATGCTTGTCCTGTAGCATTTGATGTGTTTTCTGAATTTTTCGGCATCTCCGTTGAAGTGGGAAAGTGAGAATTTATTAAGAGCGGGCCCTGAAAGGATATTGTTCAGATATGGAAAGCTCGTTTTCTGAAGTGGTAGAAACAAGACTTAAAAGGGATTTTAAGAAGTCTTTGGATTTTTTTGGGTAATTTGAAGAAATCCAAAAGCAATTTTGGTCGGACTTTTGCACGGTGAGTTTTTATCCTGCCTATGGGTTCTAAAAAATATTCAAGTAGGAGTGGATCAATTCACCTTCAATTTAAGCAACACACGTTAGCACGTAAGACAGTTATATCACATAATAGTTCATAGCGCGTCCTATACGGATATGTGACCTTTTTATGCCAAAGGTAGGCCTAACGAATTGAAGGATGTGTATGTCGTTTGTAAACGTTCCATTTCCCCAAAATATATTTATACATACTGATTAAATAAAATGGGGGTACAAAATTATGGGGAAAAAATGTACATTAAAATCAACCCCACGCAGGGGTACAATCCTAAACTAGGCCATCGTGGTTTCTTCATTCTCGAACTTCTTAAACTTCTTGCAAATTCCGAACGTCTTTCGGATGGCAATCTTCAAAATAAAAGACTATCTAAATATATCTTAACCCCGAGGAACAATAGTTCATACAAACCAATATTGCATCCTTCAATTAAACACATAAGGTATGATCGTCTGTAATTGACTCGTGGTCGATAGACGCAAGACGGTCTTTCTAATGGGCCTAATACCCCTAAGGTATTAGGTCGTCCTAGTCCAATGCCTAAAATGGGTTTTGGTTTTGCTCTACCCTAGGTGTCTAGAGTGGGTTTGTTTTGAAATAGATCAGGTTCCAAGTGGACAACTTGGGTTGAAAATACGATAGCCATTGGACGCATGACGTACCTGTAAACTATCATATTTTTAAGAAAGTGTTATTTATAGCAAGAGGCCACGGGATCGTGAACCTCCCTAAAATATAGATAAAATCGCATGCCGTGTGGTGGAATATGCTATGATATGCAATGACAGTATATTTTCCGATAAATAAACACATAAGCAAACATTAATTAAAATTTACTAATTATTATAATATTTCGAATAGTTAGTCAAATAAGTTAGTCGCAAACAATAAGGTTAGAACCTAGTTGAATTATCCCCAGCAGAGTCGCCATTTCTGTTTTATGGGAAAAATGACTTGTATTGAAAAATTATTTCAAAAATCTGGTTAAAGTTCCAAAACGTTTTCAATTTGAAAGAAAGAGTCAGCACTTAGTTTTTATGAAAGTAAGAACCAAGAAAAACTTATAAAAATCTTTTAAAGTAAAAACAGATATAACTTTAAAAAATTAAGAGATTAAGGGTAAGAGGTTCCTATTAATACCCCAAAAAGGTTTTAAAGTCACTCGGGATATCCGCTAACTTGCGATTATCCAGACTTGTTTAAAAACTAACTAATTTTGACTAACGTTAAAGAGAACTTGTATGAAAACATATTGTTTTTTTAATTTAATTTAAGAATAAACAGGGAATATTTAACTTGATAAAAGATGATTGATTTTTTTTTAGAAGTAAACATATAAAGAGCTGGTTTAAAGAGAAAAACATGCTCGTACTTTTGCAATTTAAGCACAACATTTTCTAAATGTTTACATGAAGCAAATAGTAAGATGATTTAGAGAAGATTATCTGAAGAAATATTTTACTCGTTTGGGGATAAACCAACTACGTTAAAGAGTTAGAGTTAATCATACAAATAATTTTAAATAATACAAAGTAAAGAGAGGAGAAGGAAATAATTAAGCTTCTGGCTTGATTAACAATTGGGTTTTCAAAACCTGTCCTAAGTCTATTTTGTGGGCCATTTTAGGCCCACCGCCATCCCACTTTTGGACTTCGATTCAATTTCGTCCAAGTTTCAGTTCATCTGGACTCGCTATTGTTGCATATTAGGCCTTTTGGCCCATTTTCTTCAAATTCAGTCCATCTTGGGTTGCTGCTATGCTATTGTTGTTTCATGGTTTTTGAACCCATTTTATTTCTTTCATCAGCCCATGTACAAGTTGTACCCACTGTATATCAATCTTCAAATCGTTTGTTGGCTTTGTTTTCCTCACGATGAAGCTGTTTCTGGGGAGTTCGTTGGGTTTTAAACTCAAACTCAAATATGCAATGGAAGATGAGTCCTCGTGGACTCATGCAAATCATGTAAACAAAGAAATGATAAGGATCAGTGAATCAATGCAATTATCATAGAATGAAGATAAACAAATATGTTTAAAATAACTACAGAATAGTAAACCATGCATCATTCTGGAAATAAGTCCAACAGCTAAACGTAATGTTTCATCAGGCTCCCGACTTTTAAGATCATTCAGATTTAGCAAGTAGAGATTATTCAGAAATTCACGGTCCTTTCACACAAGTTTTCCAGCGAGCCAATGATCCAGCTCTCTAATGAAAGATTTGAAGACAAACATGCTAAGGCGAAGTAAATGACACCTCAAATGAATTCAACCCAAACGTAAATAGCTTCAAATTTGTTCTAAAGACGAATTTCAAGAAAACTATAACAGTGTTGAAACCAAGGGAAAGTCTAAAGTAAAGTAATCAAGTGTAAACTTCACAAGTCATTGAAATACATTTAGACACGTACTGCACATAAATTCCCTTCTGCCACGACCAGAACTCGCCTATACTACTGGAAAGGAGGTGATTCATGATGCATGATAGAAAACAAAGGGATTCTATCTAGTCCTCATGAGCAATTCCCTATCCAAAAATATTTATGGCTAGGTCTGAAGAAAACAAATATGGTATGCACTTAATCATATGGCAGAGATGAACTTGAACATATTACTATCCTAATCCCACCCAGATTTTTATAATAGTGGTAAGAAAAGTAAACCAGCTCGTAGGTAAAATTATCATGCTAATACATAGATTTTGAAACAAGTTTCAATTCTGCCAAAGATAAGCTACCAGGGAATCACGAAGCATATTAACCAAATGCATTGATGCAACAAAGGCGTATTGAGGGAGGTTCATAAGGAGTTTGAAATCCATAAATGATCTCTTTTGTTTAAAACATGACAAGATTAGGAAGAGATGATCAAATGTGGACCCTTTCTCAATATTTGACTAGCAAATGAAGCACACAATCAACTCAACCAAAATCAAAACTGAGTCTTTAAAAGCAAAAATAGTTTCAAAAATAAAGACTGAACACTCTTGGAAATCAGACCCTATTCCCCTTCATTCGTAATAAAATAGATTCCGACAAATACTCAAACAAACGTAACCGAAGATGGAGCTAGAACACATGATAGACATAGATGAAATTCAAACCAAAATAAAATCATACGTTTTACTCTATAAAAGGAAAAAAAACCAAATGTAGAGCAAACATCATCCGACAATATGATGTGTGCTTAAAAAATCTCTTTTAAAAGACACAACACTGCATATCTCATAATGTTGCTAAAGGAAACAAGAGACACATCCCTCAAGGTTTCTCCAACACTGAAACACTATATCACTTTCACAAATAGTGCACACAGAGTAATATAAAATAATAAGAGACAGAGAACAAGAAAACAGAACGAAAAGAAAACTTCAGGACTTTAACATTCAAAAACCTCTTAACCAACAAATTTTACAACTTTAAATCGCCATTTTAACACTAAATCAGATAAAACCAGCCTAAAACCAGTATGTATATCTCTAAGAACATAGCTTTACATCACGCTAAATAAATAAACAGGGAAAGAAAAGAACGAAAAGAAGAGATGAAGGGTTCACCTTCTTCGGAGCAGCAAACAGGAACAGACGAGCTACGTCGAAAACTTCACACCACCTGAAATTAGCTTGTTTCGCCGGAAGAACCCAAAATTTCAGGATTTATCTCTGAAACTTCCAACTTCTTGATGGGTTTAGAGAATGGCTCTCCAAAGAAAACCCCCAGAAGTCAAAAGCCAGCCCCTTTTCCTCTATCTTAGAGGGGTTGGGGCATTTTAGGGTGAAAAGAGAGAGGGGGGAAGGAAACAGAGGGCAAAGTCGGGAAAACCCCTTTGTGGAAATTTGAAATTCAAATTCGTTCCCTCTAGATCCGGCCATGTATGTACTATAGTAGTACAATTTCGAGGCGATTTTGCCACGATTTTGGATAGGAACATTGAGAGAAGCCAGCTAGGTGATTTCTAAAAGCTTTGGGATTCTGGACAACACATCAATAGACGGAGACAACGGGGTGTTGGACGTTGTTTGCGAATTTGGACGGCGTTTGGGAATTGAGGCATCATTTTGAGTTATTGTCATTGTCATTGGGTTGAAAGTGTTAGGGTTTCGTCTGCTTCTGTGAGAGAAGAGAGACGAAGAAGGAGTAAAGGGTGTGTACTGGTGATGTACTGGGCACGTTATCTCGTACAACACGTTCTTTCTTTTGGGATTTTGAAGAGAGGGTGAGCGCGTGAGAGAGATATATGTATGTGAGTATAATAGCTGGTGGGGTATTATGGTGAATTGGGCTCTGGTTTTGGCAAGAAATTGGGCTGGTGGAAATTATTCAAAGGGAAATGGGGAATGGGTCAGACGGGTGGTTTGGGCAAATTGAGCCCAATGCTGGCTGAAACAAAGGATGATGAGGGGCTATTTAGATAATGGCCACATTTACAAAAATTTGGCCATTTCAATCTTTAGGAGATATTTAAATAGTTGTAAGGATTTAGGCTATAATAGAAATAAAGATGAATCAATTAAGAATAACCTTGAGATTTTAAAAATTAATTTACTCAATTAATCTCTCATTTTGAATTAATTTTGAGGAAAATCAAGTGTTTAATCTTTTAAAAGGGATTTTTTATGAATTCAGACTTTAAAGTAGTTCTTTAAGTAAAAATTATATAAATTCCACATAATTAAATATGAAAAATATAAATTATTACTCAAAACTATTATAAAGCTGATTTGGAAAATATTTTATCCCTTTTACAAAACAATTATTTCAAAATTATTTAAAATTCAAAAAGGCTCAAGATTAATTCATAATGTGGAGGGTAAAAATTGGGTGTCAACAACAGGATGGACCGTCGTTCAAAATGACGACCCATCAAGTCACTCGTGGAATCTAGGGAAGAAAAGTTGAATTTTGATAAACCATGGGTCACTCTACTGACTGTGGTTTTGGTCTACGGGTCGTGAACTAACCAGTGGTTTTGAAGATAAATATTTTAAGGTTCAAGTCTGAAATCACGAGTCACAGTATGGACCATGGTTCTGTTTCACAGTTCGTTAACCTGTCTGTAGTCACTGACAATGATGTAGTAAAACATTCATAACTTTTTACTCTAGACTCAGATTAATGCGCGGTCAGTGGCGTTGGAAAGAAAACTCAAAAACTTTTAATTTGGTGGGTACTAAGCCACCTAAATCTTTATATTTTAGGAGGAATGGTCGATTGAAGTTGACCCTAAGTTAGTTTTACATGAAAACTCATTTGGTTGAGGTGCTTTCAACTTAACTTGATGACAGGAGTTTCTTAAGAACATGATGTGCATATAAAGCACTCACCACACTAGGAAAATGACCATTACACTCATGGAAAAGGTTTGAGTATTAGCTTAGAATTTTTAGGGTGTTACAATATCTCCCCCTTGGGATCATTCGTCCTCGAATGAAGACTAACTAGGATGAAGTGGTAGGGAAAGAGATACAATCCCACTAACTGAGTTTTAAAAGCTGGAGTACTGACATGGTAACTGATTTCTGATTGAAATATGAACCGAAATGGATTTGTGAGACCTATATGTATACTGAGAGTATAAGAATACCGATAGGATATGAAACTGAATATCTAACATGATAACCGATCTGGAGTGAGAGTAGGGACTTAGCTAAAACTCATAAAGAACGAACGCATTCTTAGGAATCGTAGTTAGCTGAAAGGAACATAAAAATGAGAGGAGTAGTTATACAGGAAAACGATTATCTTCTAAATACCACATTTATCATGCAATAAAAAAATACTCACCTACGCACATATAGATACTAAGGTCTGAGTCTAACTACCTGCTTTCTCCATGTTCAAGCCTACCTCGACTAAACCCCTTGCATCTAGAGTTATATCCTAAGAATAGTATTCCTTCTTATCACAACAACCAACTAACATTGAGCTCCTAATCAAAGGGTCACTAGTTGCACAAATAAGGGTCCACGTGTATTTTATCATGATATTCAAGCTTATCACTATGGTCACCTTATGGTTTTGTAGCCTACCCTATTCAAGACTTCGCTCCTCTTCACTATCATAATTAGGAGTCACAATTTTAAGAACTTCTACAGGGGACATACATAAATTCTTCAACTAGCCATTTCACCTGAACAATCCTTACCTCCCAACTTGCCCATACCTAGAAGTGAAGGTGGAACAAGTACATCAACAAGGAAAAGAAAATTGCTACCTTCGCTTTAGGCTAATACAAGGCTTCCTCCCTTAACACCTATAACAGCATGAACCAGAATCTTAAAATAGAAGAGATGGAGCATGAGCATCACGAATGAAGGATTTCTGATCGGTCTAGACTTACACTTATGATCAAGCCACTCAAGGTTAGGCTTGGGGAATTGAGCGCTATAGGCATGAGTAATTCATATACAGGGCACGTAAGACATGAATAGTGAGGATCACCACCCCTCATCATCAAGGGCAAAGGTCAAAGGGCTTTAGAGCAAGGAAATCATAAGTGCGAACCATTTCAAGAATCGGGTCTGAGCATATACATGACATAACATGATTTGATTTGTCATTAAGGAATGTTTGAGGACTAAGCTGAGTAAATAGGACTGAGCATACTGAGAGACATAGGTTAACATATATAACAAACCTCAAGGCATAAAGCTAGAATTTATAGAATCGCAGAGTAAGAGTAGACTCGTTGTCTGAAGCAATCATTTGTCATTCTAGAAGCTGAATATGAGCGTGAATCTGAAATAGGAGCATGGAACTGACACACAAGGCATGCAAAAGGAATCTTAATGGCAAAAGTATACTTAGGATGCTAAGATGGAAATAAGTTTCTACCTCCCCTATTAACTTTGTTCTAACACCCAGAAGTATCACTACCTGAGCCTCCAAAATCTGACCAATTCTACATCCCACTATCTCTCTCTTAGATTTATGCTACCCTTTAAGTCTATGTACCTCTCCCTAACCTCTCAAAGGAACTATGATCATTTTACCCTAGCAGAGGATACACTACTCCAGAATCTAGAACGAATACCCACTTCCTTCTATAGTCTAAGATTCTCCTTTGCCTAAAAGTCTAGGCCTTAACCCTTCTATCTCCACTTTGTTCTAGGTTAAGACAACTCACAACCAAAAAAGAATAGGGGTCCATGAACTATGGATGCATAAAGTAAGAAAATCTAGTGACGTACCTGATTCAACTTCTGGAGGAATACTCTAACCCGGCAGGCTAGACAATGAAAGGAATTGGTTTTGGAGCTAAACACCACTGTTGCCCTGCTTAACTGAGGGGCAATCCTTGATCCTATGGCCTAACTGCCCATACCTAAAACAACCCTCTTTGCCATCAAGGCACTCACCTAGATGAAACTTACCACAACTACTACAACGAGAGTACCTTAAGGTCTTTATAGCCCTTTCATGACAGGACTGAGAATCGAGTGCAGATGTGTTAATTGAAGATGGGGTTGGTCCGGATGACCTCTGCTGATAAGACGATTGGTTCCATGTTCTGGTCTTCTTTTTATTCCTCTTCCTCTTCTTTAGTTTCTCCTTCTTATTCAACTGAGTTGTCATGGCTTGAGCCAACATATATATGGCTTCACAAAATTCCGCATTCGTAACCTCATGATCTGGAGTGGTTGGATTAGCATTCCTCATGGGGTTCCTTCATAGAGACATTATCTGAAATGCATAAGGAATGGATTAGAAGGGTAAATAGAGTCAAACTCTATTGCACGATAGTGAACATAAAAGAAGTGAAGTTTTTCCTAAAACATCTCATAGCATCCCTCTCATAAGTGTGGCGCACTTGATACCCATGAAAGAGACTCTACTTGATACGGCTTTCAGACACCCTAGGAATCTTAAACCTGATGCTCTGATACTAAGTTTTTCATGCCCCGAGCCTACCCCCTGAACATAACACGGGACCCAAGATCACAAGTGATCTCAAGATAACCCTTGGCATTAGCATGGCTTAAAAACTGAACAAAACATAATAACAGAAGCCTAATTGAAGTAATGAGAAACTCAACCTATTTATATAAGTAAAAGTCTAAGGATGAAAATCTGAATACAACTGAATATCTAACTCTATGTCTGAAAATCCTCTACACATGACATAAGGAGTTGCTAGGACAACAGCCTAGCTAACTTAAGGTACGGAAGTAAATAACCAAAACTAGCTAGAATCATAACTAGCCCGCGAATAATGAGGACTCACCAACACTGACTGGAAACGGCCTGCGGTCTCTAGCCACGTGCCTGAGGGAGGGAACTTGAATCTGCATCATCAAGAGGATGCAACAAAAGTATATGTTAGTACTATAGGATGTACCGAGTATGTAAGATATACATGATCATGATAAAAATATACTTAAAACATGCTTAAGATGAGCTCGTTCGTAAAAAGAGGTAGCATAATAAATTATCAAGATATAAGACCTAAAATATGAAGTAAAGTTAAGATTCAAAGTAAGGTATCATATAAATTCATAGCTTGAAAATAATCATGTGGGAATTTCTCTTAACCGACATAAACTATGCTGAGTAGCATGGAGTCTAGTGTTATGCACTCACATTGAAAAGGGTTGTCCTAACCGGCCAAAGTTAGAATCATGTCATATCAGGAAATGTCATAAGCCACATAGGGCACCTACGGTGGCACGTAGTTCTAGGACTAAGGGTACTCTCACCCAGTCTAACTCGGTGCTAAATACTACTCCCAAAATATATATATATATATATATATATATATATATAGCATGAGGCTCACATACATGTGATATATCTAGATGTCAAAACTTGTTCATAAACATGTTCATACCCCGGATCTTTATACTACTCACGAACTTTGGTTTAGAAAATGATTCATGAGCATTGATGGCACCTCGGGTGTCTTGTCTTGCATAATAATTCATAACTTAAGAACTTGAATGACACTAGTTCAATTTCATAATAACATATACTTTTATAAAACATAGGAACTAGGCATGCACTTGCTTAAAGTTCATGAAAATATGCTATCAAATACCCAATTTACTTGAATCAATTTATGCATGTAGAATTTGCCATAATTAGCCTTCAATTTGAAATAGGAGTTCATATGTAAAAACCCATGCAAAATCATGTAATTTAGTAATAATCCCATAATAAAATCATGAGAAGGCAATTTATAGCAAAACCCATAAGAATTGGGTAAGAACCCTAATTCGAAAGTTCATGAAATCTTAATAAAGATTAGGGGTTTTGGGCACAAGGGTGAAAGAAACCCATTGTTGAATACCCACATACCTTAATTGAAGCTAATCCACTTGGAATTGAAAATAAGAGGAGGCTTGAACTGGGAGCTTGAGACTTGGAGCTTGAAACCCTAACTTGAAGCTTGAGAAGATGGAACTTCTTTTCTTCTTTTGGAACTTGATTGAAAGAATGGGAGAGAACTTAGGCCAAGTGGGAATAAAAACCCTTCTAAATAGGCCTAAAATGACTTAGTATAGGAGTTCCAAGAGTGAGAAATTACAAAAATACCCCTGGACTTAAGCTTGGAAAAAGCTAGAAAAAGTCGGCTTCAGAGACCACTAGTCAGTCCACGGTCCGTCATCCTAAAGGACGAGCTGTCAACTGATCTGTGGTTTCAAATGCCACTTCTGGGGGATCTACTAGAACTCAACACCACGAGTCACTCTATGGTCCATGATTCAGGATGATGGATCGTCATGTAGCTAGTGGTTTTGACTTTAGGATATGAGGATCCTCTGATCCTCAGGGATTATGAGTGGAAGAACGGGTCATGGAACAACCCAATCGTGGAATTTAGAGGACTTAGTACCTCTTTGAAGGTGATTCCACGAGTTACAGGATGGACCATCGTTCAAAATGATGACCCGTCAAGTCATTCATGTAATCTAGGGAAGAAAAACTAAATTTTTTGACAAACCATGGGTCACTCTACTGACTGTGATTTTGGTCTATGGGTCGTGAACTAACCAGTGGTTTTGAAGATGAAAATTTTAAGGTTCAGGTCTGAAATCACGAGTCACAGTATGGACCGTGGTTTCATTTCACTGTTTGTCATCCTATTCGTAGTCACTAATAGTGCTGCAGTAAAACATCCATAATTTTTTACTCTAGACTCGGATTAATGCGCAGTCAGTGGCGTTAGAATGAAGACTCAAAAATCTTTAAATGGTGGGTACTAGGCCACCTAAATTTTATATTTTAGGAGGAATGGTTGATTCAAGTTGACCCTAATTTAGTCTTACATGAAAACTCATTTGGTTAAGTTGCTTTCAACTTAACTTGATGATAGGAGTTTCTTAAGAACATGATGCGCATCTAAAGCACTCACCATACTGGGAAAATGATCATTACACTCATGGAAAAGGTTCGAGTATTAGCTTGGGATTTTTGGGGTGTTACAGTTCGGTTCATGTTAATAAGTGTAACTTTAGTCAGAAAAAATTTGTTTCATTCCTACGTTCCATTCTGGCTCTGACCTTATAGAGTATGAATGATTTCAAAGGGGAGATATTGTAATACCTCAGATTTCAAACTTAGAATAGACCGACAAGAGCTTACGGCCACTTGTATGGATCGTACAATCAATGCACTTTCCATTGAATGTACCATGAAAACTAACTTGTAGAACCTCAACTTTCTAGGTCTCCACGAGTAGGTTCAAGGTTCATGAACCTGGTTCACGGCCCGTGAACTAAATCGTGAAAATAATTCAGTGACTTGGAAAATCTCAAAAAAATAGATGAATCGAGTTATAGTCCATGAACCTGATCCACAGTCCATCAACCTGTTCCACAGTCTGTGAACCATTTCCATGATCCGTGAACCTGTTCCATGGTCCGTAAAGATATTCCATGGTCCTTGAAAAAAATTATGAAAATGATTCAGAGAGTTGAAAAATCTTAGAAACTTTGATAGGTCAAATCATAGACCGTGAACCTGTTCCACGACCCGTGAAACCCAATTCATGAACCATGATTCAGAGACTTAAAAATCTCAGAAAGATTCTATGTCTTGGATAATGGTTTGTGAACCTGACCGTGCAAATAAAATTGCATGTCATTATAAAAGGATGCCTTAGTCATTTTCTCATTCTTTTCACGTCTAGATCAGTTCTCTCAACACTAAAAGCTCTCTCTCATCGTCTTAAGGCTACGTAAGTCATATCTATTATTCCCCTTATGAATTTGGTGATTTCTAGCCTTAAACTAAGGATTCTAACATGGTTCCTTGACACTAAATCCTAGGGTTCTTCAAAGAAATCACCCTCTAGGTTCCACGATTGTAATTTGTAGATTCTCCTTCAAGATTTGGATCACTTAAGGTACGTAAGGCTACCATAGTGTGGAAACTATGTTCTTCTCATGCCCAACTATCAAAAGCTCCAATCATTAGAAAGATTAAAGCTAGGGTTTCTACCCAAAGTTTTCTCCATTTAATATCCTTGTACCTTGAGATGATTACTATTGGATCATAGTAGTAAAAATGTTGAATACTATGTTATTGTGTTTTCTTTTCATTGGAATCCATGGTTCATGTTTTATTCCTATCCTATGGACCTCATGAGTTGTGTTTGTGATCTTTAAAAGCATATTCTATGATATTGCTATTATGCACTATTTTAATGAGAAGTACTTTAAGTTCCAAAAGCTATATTTTTTGAAAGGTCTCAAGTCAAGTGTTTTAAGCTTTCAGTATATGATTTTGAAAAGAGAGAGTTCAGTTTAAAGAAGCTAAGGATGAGTAAAGACTTAAAGCAAAAATTATTTTCTGTTTTTCCCTTAAAATAGAATATGATAGCTATGAACATATATATTATTTTGTGAGGACTATTTAGTACCAAGATGGGTAAGGGTTAGATAAATCAACCCCAAAACTATATTAGTAGTGTAGGATATGATCGTTCTGCAAGTCAAGTGACTCCTCTTTAGCCTAAAAGTGGCTTAGTTTGGATTTATAAGTTAGGTTTTTCTATATCTCCATAATATATAGGACAACTCTGCCAACGTGGGCAAGATGTTCAAGCATCATGAGCTCACATGGTGTTTATCGGTTAAGAGAAACTCCCCAAGTAAAACTAAAGTTAATTTCAATTTATAAAATGTTTTATTGCTCATTGCATACTTCTGTTCTACTTAATTCAGATGTCTTATACTTCAGTCATTATTCTTGTGTTCTCATATTCAACATTATACTTCAGTTGCTCAGTTATATTGGTGTATTTCTATCCATTTTTATTATACAATGTATATTTCATGTACTGATGCTATTTGGCACTATAGATTCTAATGTGCTGGGGTTTCACGGCACTTTTGACGCTTAAAACTAAGAATTTTGGGAGTTCTTAAGTGAGTTTTGTTAGGTATG
This sequence comes from Jaltomata sinuosa, assembly GCA_003996215.1. Classification (NCBI taxonomy): domain Eukaryota; kingdom Viridiplantae; phylum Streptophyta; class Magnoliopsida; order Solanales; family Solanaceae; genus Jaltomata; species Jaltomata sinuosa. The sequence goes on along the minus strand of QJPP01007529.1, from coordinate 60,100 downwards.
ATATATGTTTGCTACATGTGCAGGGAAGAGTATTGAAAAGATAAAAAGATGGGAAAGTTGTTGTTTCTGGGCTAAAAGTGATGCCCCACGGGCATGGGACCAACCACGGCCCATGGGAAGAGACGTCAGAATGAAGCAGTGAAAATTACAAGGCAAAAACCCATCCCACGACCAAATGGGACGGGCGTTGGAAGCACCACAGGCCATCACACTTGCCTGTGGGATTGATCCAGAGAAGCTAAGGCAAGATGCATGTCTCATATGCCCAGCCATGACGCCCGTGAGAACTGCAACGGGATGTTGCAACTGCCCGTTAAAATGAACCAGAGTGGGTGGCAAGTCAAATGACTTTGGTGATGATGGTTCATGACAGGCCATGGGAACCACGACGGCCCGTCAGCTTTGCCCTTTAGAATAGCCGCGTCTCAGCTTTCCTAGTTCAGTTAGGATTTGGTCTTTGTTGTCTATAAATACCTTCCCTAGGGTTTTATTTCGGTTGTTACTTGATTTTGGGACATCATAGCGTATTTTTGACATTATTATTCCATACTTTTGAGAATTCAATTATTCGTTCTTGATTATTAAAGTGTTCTTGAGAATTCAAGATTCTGGTTTTCTTTACTTCTTATTGTAAGTTATAATCATGATTTCTTCATCTAAATCTGATTGTGTTCTTACAACTATGAGTAGCTAAATCCATAACTAGAGTTGTGAAAACCATGATGGATTGACAAATTAGGCAAAGTACCTAGTAATTCTAGAACGGTGTTCATGCTTATATTGTTTTTCCCCTAGTATTGATTGCTTTTTAACGGTTGCAAACATTAGAACTCACCTTATTCCTACATGCTTTACCAAAGGGGTAACGTATAGGAAAGGGGATTACACAACGGAGATTTGAGACTACCAACCCTTATCTAATTAGCTTGAACTTGCCCAGGGAAAGCTAATATGGGATCACTGGTAAGGGTTAGCAAAGCAAGCCCATAGATTGACCAAGTTGTGTGGTGATATTCTTATATTTTGGTAACTATCATCTTTGGAGAACCTAACTCACCAATCTTTCATGCATAGCACTAGATTATATTACTTGTACAATGCCTTACTGCGTTATGAACTCATGAGGAACACTACCCTAGTCACTTCTCTCGTTGATTACAACAATTGAAACTATTACTCAGTTACTTGTTTAACTCTTTGTTATAAACATTACTTGTTACTATAAAAAAACCATTGGGGAAATAAACGGCTAAGAGCACAAATAAGCATAGTTGACCTACATCCTACCATATTCCCTGTGGGATCGACCCTAACCTTGGTTAGATTCTATATTTGAACAGCGACTGCTTTATACTTCTTTTTGGAGGTGTAATTTGGGCGTATCAAATTTTGGCACCATTGTCGGGGAATACGGTTTAGGATTAAGAGAAATTGTGTTTATTTGACTATTAATCCTTATTTCCTGATTTACTTTTCTGTTGTTTTTATTTTGTTCCATAGGTTTCACACTTATGCATGCCAGCACACGAAGTCAAGGCAATTTTTTGATTCCATTCGATCCCGAACTCCAATGAACTCTGAGAAAGATGGTGAAGGATGGGGTTGTCGAGACACCAGAATAGGCTATAGCAAGAGCACACACTGAGAAGCAGCAATAGATACAAGATGCTCAAGCAGTATAAGCTTCGCAGGATGCTCAGGCCGCTGAAGCACTTGCTCATCAAAACCAGGACTGAGCAAGCAAGGCAAGAAGTTGCTCATCAGGCCACACTAAATGCTCAAGCTACAAGGGATGAGGCAGCCAGACATAATGTGAACCAAAATTTGGCTAGACAAAGAGGGATTAGGGGTCAATAGCAAGTCCAACCCTGAAATCTCTCTCATTATGATCTTGATAATGATGATGCAGATCTTGGTGACGCAGGGATAATGGGTGCTATAGTGCTGCCACCACTACCCATTGGTATGAAATTTGACATCACAAGCACTATAATTTAGTTGTTTAACCTGAAGGGACCATTTTCTGGCAAGTCTACTAAGGATGCAAATTTTCACTTTGCAAACTTTGTGGGATTTTCAAGGCTTATGATCTGCCAGGAGTGTGAGATGCTATTAGATTGCGGCTCTTTCCATTTTCTTTGACTAGAGAAGCAACACTTTGGATGGCTGAACTTCTTGATAGTTCAATAATCACATGGACAGAATTGAAAAGCCAATTCTTGGAGAGGTTTTTCCCTTCATCGAAGATGCTGCAGCTCAAACAGGAGATCTATAATTTCAAGCAGTTGAACACAGAAGCACTCTATGATACATGGCTTAGGTTCAACAAGAAGCTGAAACAGGTAAGAAACCATAGAATTTTGACAGAGACATTGATGGAGATCTTCTACAAGGCATTGAATGCAAACACCAAGGCTTTAGCTGATATAGTTACTGGAGGCGCGTTCATGGAAAATACTTATGCAGATGCCTCTGAGATGCTAGATAGAGTCACAAAGACATACAGGGCTTAGCACACAAGAGATTTTGATGTACGACCTGGGACTTGTGCTGTTGGGAAATCCTTGGACCAGCAACAGTTGCAGGAACTTATCCAGGAAGTTGCAAGATTAAAAATGAGTGTTGATCTTATTGCAAAGCACATTCTTAATCCAGGAGCTGAGAAGGTGAACGCTATGGGCTTACAAAGTAAAGCACCTGGGCAAGAGGAAGCTGAAGATGATGAAGAGGTTATGATCAGGTGATGGGTTTCTGGGCCAACAGCCAAGGGTCAAACTAGGACACTTGGCATGGTCAAGAAAATCAAGGTCGGAACCAAGAAAGAGACAACAACTACAACAACAGGTCTAGTTATAGAGAAAGAGCGAGCGACTGGAACAAGAAGGAGAGTTACAAAAATTATCAAAGTGGTCCATAATTTCCTCCTAGAAATTACCCCCAGCTTATACAAGATGCAAAATATGTTGGTTAGGGTGTTGAAGAAGGTAGATGCAAGAGATGACAGTTTAAAGGAAATTTGTGCTGACATCTCAGGCATGAATAAAAAGTAGAGTCACATTCCACCACCATTAATCAAATTGAGCAATAATTGGGTCAAATGTTTGTAGCTTTGAACCAATGTCAGAAGGGTACGCTTCCTAGCAACACAAGTCAGAATTTGAAAAATGATGTGCATTGAATGGCGATTACTATTCAAAGTGGAAAGAAGATTATTGACCCTCCAATCCAAATAGTTGTTGAGGAGTTGGTTGAGCTTAAAATAGATAGAGCTGATATTATAGTCGAGTCTGAAGAAAAGGGTGGTGATGAGAGATGAATTAAAAATGAGCCAGTTACTACCAAAAGAAAGGAAAAGGTGGTTCCTAAAGTTTTAAAGCCTATGCCTCGACCTCCTGTACCTTTCCCACAGAGACTAGCCAAGAAGGCCAAAGAAGGAGAGTATCAAAAATTTATCTCGATGTTGAAGAAGCTTTTGGTCAATATCCCCTTGTAGAAGCACTGGAACAGATGACTGGATATGCAAAGTTGTTGGTATGGGGTCTTACTCATATGCTCTAAAAAAGCTTGATTTAGACTTGAAAAATTGAGTAACCCCACCAGCTAGACCATCTATTGAGGAACCTCCAGTCTTGGAGCTCAAAGCACTTCCATCACACTTGCGACATGTTTTCTTTGAGCCAACAACACTTTGCATGTTATTATTACTGTTGACTTAAGTGAAGGGAAAGTTGAGGCTCTTGTGTCCATATTGATGAGGTGTAAGAGGGCCATTGGTTGGTCTACTGCGGACATTATTGGCATTCCACTAGGTATATGCACGCATAAAATTCAACTTGAGCAAAATTCCATCCCAAGTATTGAGCATCAATGTAGATTGAATCAGCCCATGCAAGAAGTGATCAAGAAAGAGATTATTAAGTGGTTAGATATAGGTGTGGTTTATCCAATTGCAGACAGCAAGTGGGTGAGACCGGTTCAGTCTATGCCTAAGAAGGGAGGAGTTGATGTGGTTTCTAATGCTAAAAATGAGTTGATTCCTATGAGGCCAGTCACAGGGTGGCGTGTTTGCATAGATTACAGAAAGTTGAATGCATGGACTGAGAAGGATCATTTTGCAATGCCATTTATGGATCAGATGTTAGACTGTCTTGCTGGTAGAGGATGGTATTGTTTTCTTGATGGTTACTCAGGATACAATTAGATTTTGATTGCTCCTGAAGACTAAGAGAAGACCACTTTCACTTGCCCATATGGGACCTTTGCATTCAAGAGAATGACATTCGGATTGTGCAATACGCCAGCAACTTTTCAGCGATGTATAATGTCAATTTTCTCTGACATGGTTGAAGACACTATTGAGATATTCATGGACAACTTCTCTATTGTGGGTGATTCATTTGATGATTGTTTGGCCCATTGTTAGTGACTTTCCACTCACACACAAGTGTACATGGTTGTCCAAGTAATATAGACTGGTTTGTCCAAATATCGTACCCAAGGGACTTATGACTTAACAAACGTTCTAAATTATTTGTATGCCACTAGAATAAACAAGTGTGTAAGTAACGAAAGTATGAGTTTGTAGTAACTTAAAATCTAAAGCAAATTAAGAGAGTTAAAAGCGAGTAAATAGTGATTGTTGTTCCAATTTTAGAGAGAATTCGAGGGTTACAACTTTATTTTGCAATCATGAGTAGTATTCACTTGAATCGACTTGTTCGTCTACCTAGTTACTGATTTTGGGATTGATTATACGACTATGGTCTTCCGATCCTCTAATTGCCTATTCAGAAATCATAGCTACATCATTGAGCGGGGATGTGACATCTTATTCCGAATGTTTTTATATATCTTCCCGTATAAACCAAACAAGGCATTCTAGGTATATTCCTATCCTAGTCGCAAACCTACCCTTTATGTTACAAAAGAGAGGTCTTGCTCCCTATATTCCTCGGTCTATCTTGTTGATCCTTCTCCTGAGTTCACAACAAAATTAGATCTTTAACTTAATGGCGGCCAGGCATTAAAATACTAAATACAAGAATATAATAACAACTAGTGATGGCAAACGAACTAATCAATCCAAATTTATACTACTAATGATGCGTTTGTAGTCGTAACCCCAGAACAAGGATTCTTAGCCACTCATGCTAATCAAGAACACAAATAATATTGTTTTCATTCAAAGTAATGGTTAAGAAAGGGAAGAAGAAAAGAAACCTAATGGTGAATTTTATTCTCTGTCTTGCGCTCTGAATATATGATAAAACCCTTACAAAAGACGCACAATGTTCTATTTATAGGGCTTGGGAAATAACCCCTTTTCCTTCTTGGAGTCAGACTAGGATAAAGTTGGAAAATTAAGTTGGGTTGGGGCTTGGCGCGCCGCTCCATCATCGCGCCAGCTTCACCCTTCTGTAGTTTGGGTGCTAGCGTGGTGCCCCACCAAGGCACCATTGAGAGCCTTCTGAAGTTTTGGGTCTGGGGTAGCGCACCACCAAGGTGCCCCATCCCAGTTTTCTTTGTTTGTTTGCTCCCGAGCATTCCACTAAGTTGCTTCCATGCTTTACTCTTCCATTTCATCTTCCAATGATTAGTTTTCTGCGTCACATTCCCTGAAATCATCTAATCATGTGTCTCGGTACATAATATAGCAATTCAGCTCAAAACACACAAAATATAGTAAGGAATGTTCTTAAAACATAAGGTAAATATGCGTACAATACGATAAACGGGCATATAAATATGCCCAAGATCACCACCCCACACTTAAACATTTGTTCATCCTCGAACAACTCACTACCATCTATGATATGCTTCACCATAAACGCCCAAGGAACTTTCCACCCTCACTTGTACGCAACTAAACAATTTTAATCATGCTTTCTTAGTCTATCCATCAAACAATATCCATACAACTGTTTTAGCACTAAGAACTTTCACTTGAAACAACACACCCTCTATAACCAACTCTTTACCACAATACCAGGCCAACGTGTTCATGTGAAAACAAAGCAAGAAATAACACTACTAAACAAATGCCATAAGTGCTTGCACTATTTTAGTACTGCCCCTATTTCATTCTAGGAATAGGCATGGGGTAGCGTGTCGTTAAGGTGCCAGAATTGCCCATCTAAAGTTTGGGCCCTGAGGCACTACGCCAAAAGTGCACCAGGCCCCCGAGGTAAGTATTTACCTCCAGCAAATATCATATTATCCCCTTATTTCCCTGCAAAACACCAAAATCATTAGAAAACAGTGGGTTACCTCCCACCTAGTGCCTTAGTTTTAGTCGTAGCACGACACTTCTTTTTGTATTTTAATTGTTTTATCCTACACTATTACAATACATTTATGGGTTGCCTCCTATACAGCGCCTGATTTAACATCGCGGCATGACGTACCTCAAAAATTACTCATCCGACAGGGTGATTGAGGTTTTCTCCTTGTCCACATGTTCAACCTAATAGTGCTTCACTCTTTGCCCATTAACCAAGAATGTACCCAATTTATCGGCCCTCCAAATCTCACTTGCGCCATGCGGTATCATTCTTACTACCTCGAATGGTCCAGACCACTTGGACTTAAGCTTCCCAGGGAATAGCTTAAGTCTCAAATTGAATAGAAGGACTCTTTGACCAGGTTCAAATGAGCGAGGAAGGATGTGTTTATTGTGCCACCTCTTGGTATTCTCCTTGTAGAGCTTGGCATTCTCATATGCTTGCAACCTAAACTCATCAAGTTTATTAAGTTGCAACTGCCTCTTCTGTCCGGCTAGTTCTTCATTAAGATTCAACTTCTTTATAGCCCAATAGGCTTGGTATTCCAACTCTACTGGTAAATGACAAGCCTTACCATATACAAACTGATAAGGAGAAGCTCCAATGGGCATTTTATATGCAATTCGATATTCCCATAATGCATCATCAAGCTTCTCAGCCCAATCCTTTCTTTGCGCATTTATTGTCTTCTCGAGGACTTGCTTCACTTCCTGATTTGAGACCTCAACCTGCCCACTAGTTTGGGGATGATACACAGTAGCTACTTTGTGATGTACCCCATACTTGGCCAATCATTTTCTAAAGCAGTTACTTATGAAGTGAGTTACACCATCACTGATTATTGTTCATGGAGTACCGAATCGCATGAATATATGCTTCTTGATAAACTTCACCACCACTTTTGCATCATTGGTAGGAAGAGCTACAGCCTCTAACCACTTGGACACATAATCCACCACAACAAGTATGTACTTGTTACCAAAAGAAGGTGGGAAAGGTCCCATGAAGTAAATTTCCCACACGTCGAAAATTTCTACCTCAAGGATGTTTTTCAAAGGCATCTCGTGCCTTCTAGACATAGCTCCAGTCCTCTAACATTGATCACACCCCTTGATAAAAGTTGTAACATCCTTGAACAAAGTAGACCAAGAAAAGACCGACTGTAACACCTTCTATGCTGTGTATTCTCCTCCATGATGTCCCCATAAGGGGAAGAATGACAAATCTCTAAGATCTCCCTTACTTGGTTTTCTGGAATGCATCTTCAAATTATTTGATCCGGACCTTGTTTAAACAAGTAGGGCTCCTCCCATATGTAAAATTAGGAGTCATGATATAACTTTTTCTTCTGCTGAGTGTTGTCTTCTGGGGGGTACACTCCACTTACCACCAGGTTGACAATATCCATATACCACGTAGCTCCACAACACTCAAGGCTAGGAGTTGTCATCAGGAAACTCCTCTCTAATTTGTCCTTCATTAGGCACGTGAGACCAATTCTCAAGTCTGGACAACTGATTTGCTGCTTGGTTCTCTGTGCCTTTTCAATCTCTAATCTCCAAACAAACTCTTGGAGCAGCAGAATCAACTGGATAAGTCTGATGAGCTATCTTATTTTAGAGGGAGGTACGTCATTTGAAGACAAAAATCAACACTTTAATTGAAAAGACCAGGCAATAGAAAGAGAGATTGGGCCAAGATAGAGCTTATAATGTTCAAGGGGTAAGAACAGAGACCCTCAAGGCCACAAGGAGTGGATCACTGGACCTTGCTATGGAGATTGTCGAATCTCATTTGTTGACATAGAATGCCATGCTACCTAACTTGGAACTCAAGATGTATGCGTCTACTTTGAGGGAGGAGATGTCAAATCAAGCCTCTCCTACTAGTAGCTCTAGTGACTACCTCGATGGCTAGATATGTTTTACAACCCTTTCTTTGTTGCTCCAGTAGGGATGTTCCCATCATTTTATTTATTAGAATATCCCTTCAAGGGTGTGATTGTTCTCATTTACCATAAATAAAATAAATAAATATATATATATATATATATATATATATTCTTTTTCCTTTTTATATTTTTATTGCTTGTATTTATTAGGGTTCCTTTTGACTCGCTTGGCCTAATAAATGGCCTAACTTTTCTTCATCTATTACAAAATCTTTACTCCAGAAATAAAAAGATCCAAAAAGATCTCCCCTAAAGTCGAACAGTCATATGGGGAACTGTTAAAATGCCTTGGGCATTTTAAATTTCCTTGAAGTGTAGTTTTTCTCACCTTTTTCATTCATAGCTCCTGATATGTGTCTGGATGTCATAGGCCTCTCAAGAGATGATCAATCGGGGCACCTAATAAGATTTTTGCCTATAAAAGCCTCATTGGCCTTACCTTTGATTCATCTTAAGCTTTCTCGTAGCCATAATTTATATGTTTAAAAAAGAAGATTTCCCTTTGGCACTTTTGGCCTTCATCCCTCTAAGGTGGGATTCAAAGTTCATGATTTGTTTCCTCCCCGGCTACTACCTCATTCTTGTGTTTGACCCTAGACCGCTATTGTTGTTCTGGTCACTGAGGTCTTTAACGAGAGTGAGGTAGTAGCTGGGGGCAAAGACGAGTATGAAAGTGGTTCTGACACACTTTATCTAGACACTCTCCTTAGTATCCTAAGGTTATGCACTCTTTCTCGAGGGTGTTCCATTTTATAAACATGTGAGAAAATGTAGAACTAGCGGAGTGAGAAAACCTTGACCTACCCAAGATAGTCAACGAGGAGCCTTAGTGGTCTTGGTAAGGATTTGAGCTTCAGCCTCAGTGATAATTTATTTGAGCTCAAAATGGTTACTGCATCACTTAAGGCTTTGAGATAAAGCGCAACCCAGGACCCAGACAGGAGTTGTGGTCTTTTTTGATGTGGTAAAATGTTGGGTCTCAGAAAAAAAGTGGGGAACCTTTCAATCCATGTGGCTGCCTTCAGGCCCATCCTCTTCTAAAATGAGTTTGGATGATTCGCACTTCTTCTCAAGAAATCCACCTACAGAGTTGTTCTAGGTTTTTCATCATTTGGTGGCAACAACCTTTCTTTGGTTTGGTGCATGTATTTGGGCATATATTACTTTTTGGTTTTTTGTATTCTTCTCCCTTGATGGGAATACTGAATGTAAAACCCTTTTTTGAGTGCTATAATAAAGGGTGCTTTTCTCATGTGTTTTTGTCTATATTCACGTGTTTCGTATGTATTTTAATGCCTGTTTAGATTATGCCTATTGATTTATTTGCTTTCCTTTGTATCCTAGGTGCGATTATTGATCGAGCATTTTCAACCCTTTAACTTTATAAACATGTTCATAACATTCCCTTATTAAGAAGAAAGGACACTCATTTTTCTTTTCTATTGGGATGTTATATCCGAGTATCCTTCTTCTTTGAGGTGTTCCATGGTTCTCAAGTCTAGTTGAAAAGAATTGAGTTTTTTCTAAATTGTGATAGGAGGTGATCGCCTAATCGGTGTTCTTTAATTACTGATGATGTCTTTGCTATCATCGTTCTTATCAGGGAATAACATCTCTCTGTCTATTTCAGGACTTTGATTTATTTCTCCTCGTTTCTCGAGGGGGATCCCTTGGATTAATTTTTATGTGCTGAAATAATAAGTCAGGACGTTTCATGATTACTTAAGGCATAGTGTTTTGTGAATGGCCTACCTTTCTCCCATAACTATTTATTTGACTTTAGACCTTTTCGAACAAAGACTAGGAACCTTCCTTGATAACGAGAGTACCTTTGCACTCAGTTCTGTGATCTCTCTTATAGGAGACCACCCCTTTATAATTTCCTTAATCTGGTCCATTAATTTTGAGAATCAAGTTTGTCCCTCTCTAACAGTCCCTAGTGTTTTGACTAGTTCTTTGGATTTCTGGGTACTCGCATTTGAGTCCTTGTAAGAGGGTACATTCTTGGAGCTTTAGGACTCTGAATCCCTAGTTTGAGAGTCGATCCCTTCCTTCGGCTCGAGTTGCCAGAATTTAGCTCTGTTGTTTCTCAGAATACTATGTTTGCTTTAAGAACATGAGTGTTTGTTGGAAAATAAACCATGTCATTCACATACTGAATTAAGAGTGTCATTGCCATGCTGAGGGAGTTTAACTTTTACATATCTAGACAAGAATTAGAAATTCGTTGAATCCTTCGGGGACATTTCTATGTTGTCTCGTTAAAAACTTTGCCAAAAAAACTTATATAAGGGACAAAGAGTGCAACCTATGGTCTTCCTAGGTCTCATAGTTGCTTCCAATTCCCTAATTTTCCTGCTTTCACTGTATCTGAGATTTGGTTCTTTCGCTCATTTTGGTGCATTCAGCGATGACACTTCAAGAGCTGGATGTCTTTTCTGTTAGAGCGATCGAGTCAGACTTTCTATAGAAGTATCAAGACCAGGAGAGAAAAGCTTTAAAAAGGAGAAACAAAGAAGGACATACTTGGAGCCCAATCATGAGGGTTGCAACGCTCAAATGATAACTTTTTTAGGGTGACCAGGGTTGTTTGGCAATTTTTGCCTTCAGTTCTTTGACTGTTGTTATTTTTGGCACGATCGCTCATGAACTCCTTCAGTTGTCCATTTTTCAGAAGGGTCATGACCACTTCCTTGAGGTGACAACAATTCCCTATATTGTAGCTGTGAGTGTCATGATATTCACACCACTGAGTCCTATCTCTCATGTTTGGGCCGGACGAAATTGGCTTTGGAAAATGGGCCCCATATATTTTTCTCGTGATAGACACTAGTTGCGTCGAGCTAGTGGCAAAGCAATGCTCTAAGAGAGAGGCAATCTCATTGGATAAATACACCATAAGCTTGATTGCATCCTTATCCTGCAACACCCTCCGAGTTTGATGGCCTCCTGACCTCTTCTCTCCTTGCCCTATGAGTGCGAGTCATTCCCCTTACTTGAATTCTATCTGCCTCTAAAGGTATATGACAAGTATCTATTTTGATGGTCTCCCCTCAAATCAGACATCCAACGAGGATAGCTCCTTCTCGAGCTGCCATCCTATTGGCTTCTTGGTGCCTTTATTTCTCTACAAACTCGGAGTCCCTTGTTGTGGTTTCTTCGATAGTCATCCTCTATTTGGATTTTGGATTCATAATGATTGTGGACATATTCTCACATTGTGGCCTCAAACTCTGTCAGTCTCTTTGAGTTTGAACTAGGTCACTGAGCTATCATGATTCAATGCTTATGTCTCCCAGTCATTTTGCACCATTAATAGCTGCATTTCTCCTTCTGAAATCTAGCTACAAACTCCCAGAGTAGCTCCATATCTCTTTGTTTGATCTTGAAGATGTCTCCCCTTCGGGACTGTACCTTCTTTGTCACCGTGTAAGCTTTGATGAAGCTATCGGCTAACATATTAAAAGAATCAATCAAATTTTCAGGAAGGTGGGAATACCAAACCAGGGCCTTTCCCGACAGAGTTTCTTCAAACTTCTCAGCATGATTGACTCTGCCTCCTCTTTGGTCAAGTCTTTGCCATTTACGCCGGTGGTGAAAAACAACAGATGTTCTGGTAGATCCTTGTTCTCATCATACTTGGGGACGTCAAGCATTTTGAACCTCTTTGGGATTGGTTTGGTTATGGTGCTGACCATGTATAGAACCTTTACATAGCTTCTCAAATTTTGTCCTTTGATAATAGGCGGAGTCCCTGGAATATGATTCATCTGATACTTGAGCTACGAGTAGTGAGTCTTTAACTCCTTCCTTAACATCTCCACTATTGTTAACGGAATGTTCTGCCCGTCTCTGCCTCATTTGTTTCCCTATCTTTAGAGCGGTCATCTAGCTCCAGGTTTTGTTCTTCCCCCTCGGTTTCATGATGGTTTTCTCCCGAGGTGTTAGAGGTGTTCTGGACCAAGCTATTTTCTATCTCATCTATCTTCTTCTTCTGCATCTCCACCTGCTTTACCAGCTCTTTCTGAGCTTCAGTAAGATCAAGGAGGTTGTCCCTAAGATTCTCAAGATTAACCGCCATGTTTTCCCCTCCGTTTTCCTCACCATCTCAAGGGGGAGGCACGCGTCCCCTCTTTTTGGTGTTCACGTTTATCAAGTCTATATCTTCAATTTGTTGCTCTCCATTTTGGTGAACCAAGTCGTTGTTTAGGTCCCTAGGCGGCGTTCCCGACTTACCACCATCACTAAGCCTTTTTGCAATTTAGCCATTGTTAGTATCCATCCTGTGTTACCTGCAAAGTATGTATAACCAAGCTAGTGAGGTAAACAAAGATAAATCTACACACAACTGCTCTGGCCTCACGGTGGACGCCAAACTATTTACCCTAAAAATGGTACAATTGAATTTGTATATGAAGTCAGGAGTACGCGTGTTAGATCTAACTCTATTTAGAATCCTTACCAGCAGATTGATTATCTACAATTGAATGCTTGGAGAACAAGTAAAAGTGTATTGTATTTCTCAGAACCAGATAACAGATGCATTACAAATGGAGAGAAATCACTAATCATAGGTTACAATGGATGGCTTGTGACCAATAAGACCTAATAGTACTATGACAAATGATGTAGCGTCAGGTGTCACATCCGTTGCAGGTGCCAGCCTAGATCAGATAGGTGCACTGCACGTCCGCACACCTAACATGTATGACGCCTTTGTCCCTTGTCCTTTTCTTCCACGTCACTTGGCCCCTTCGAAAAGATATGACATTGCCGTATGAGGTTCCCTTCTAGACGGTCTTAAGCAGAAGCCTCTTCGACAGTGTCACAACTGCCGGATCAGTCACGAAGAACTCTTTTCACAAGTGATCCCCTTACTCCACTCTATTACTCTCGACGATCCTTACTCAATACAGGTGGAATTAAGGGGAGTTGATCTTGCTCGAGTTTAGTTTAGTCCCTAAGCCCGTGGAGTGAAGATGTGTGAATATGTGTGGATTGTTCGGGCCATTTTTGAAAGTGATTACAATTTCTCTCTCTAAGATACTTTTGAAGAGAATCGAGTTATTTTTCTAGAGAGGTTGCACGAAATGGAGTATTTGGTGGCCTAAGATTATTGACTATTGTAAAATGAATTTAACAAACTTATGAAGAGTTGGTGGAACTTATGAAGACATGAAATTCCATTTTTTTAATTCATTATGATTTATGAATGTCGACCTTTTTCATATAAGAAAAGGAAAAAATGACATAGAAGATGAGAAATATTTTATAGAAATACTATTATCTATTTAAATAATAGTTGATTGTAAGAAATTGTTCTTCTGAGACGAAGAAACTCCACCAGAATATGTAAACTGAAAAAATTCACAAATGTAAATAATATAATATAACAGACTAATATTATTTGAAATATTTATAAATTAAATAATATATGCAAAAAAATCTTAAAATTTCTACGAACTCAAATTTAAGTATACATAGAAAATGAGTTACAATAACAAGTCGACACTATTTCATGAGTACTCCCTCTGTTTCATTATATTTAATTTTATTTTCTTTTTAATTTATTCAAAGAGAATATCTCATTTTTAAATCTAGAAATTTAATTTTAACTTTATTTTTTCATTTTATTCTTAGTAACAAACTTTTATAGTTACATAAAATTATAATATATTTAAAATTATAAATCAAAAGCCTTATAATCACACATGTTATACCATACTTAAGATAATAAATTTTAAAAATCCTCATTTTTTTAAAACTTTATATCCACTTAAAGTCTTAAACCAATGTTGGGGGGGGGGGGGGGGGCCTACTATTTGTCTTTCTATTCATTTATTTTCGTATAATGTTTTTTCCAATAGTGGAATTAATCTGATTATTTCTGTTATATTTTCCAGGAATATATGCTAGATATTTTATATCTTGAGTTCCTTTGATACATTTCTATATTTTCTTTTATCAGATTTCCTAGCAGGGTTATGTCTACTTTAGTTTCATACCAGTATCGTAAGTATTCATAATTTATCATTAATCTGAATCTGTTATTTCTAGATCTGAATATATTTCCCAATCGTCATCTATATTTAACCTTTCTAGATCTATCCCGTACCATTGTGATTTTTCATTAAATATCTTTTCCCATATAATTCTTTTAAATTCTACTATCCTTATGTCTTTTAGTGCATATAAAACTAATGTTTTATAATTATTTCTTATTTCATTATGCAAATAGGTGGTCATGGTAATACCATCCATATTTATGTTCATGCTTTGCTTTTTATCAATTAATTTCCTCATACCATAGCATGCCAATAACATTATATTCGATTATTACAGACTAGATTATTTTAAACCATTTTCTCTTGTCACTGTTAACACCGTACTTTCAAAGGTACTTTCCCCTCCTAAATAGTGTCACTCTGTCTACTCCCCTCACGGCTTCCTCGCCTTGGTTTCGACCTCTGGACATTATTTTCGGATTGTTTCCCCTTTTTCCTCATGTTAACAAACTTGAAAATATGATTCAAATAATTCTAGTAGATAATAACGAATATAAACTTATTTAATCATGCTATGATACTTAGGAATTAACAAATTTAGCTATGCATAATCATAAATAGATATACCTTGCCAGTATCTTCTTGCTCCATATTGCTAGAAAATTTTTTATCTTATTGAGAGAATATTTTTTGTTTACAAAGAAGGCTTGCTTTCCGTGTAGAAAGTCTTGCCTTCATTTGCCATAATGGCTAGCTATTTATAAGAGGATTTCTATACACGTCCTTTTCCTCTTCCACTTATCCTAACTCTATTTTACACATGTTTTTATACTATTCCTACTGTACAACTCTACAAATTTCCAAAAATAATTACTATTCCTACTTTACAACTCTACAAAATTCTAAACTACTTACTATTCCTACTTTACAACTCTACAAAATTCCAAACTACTTTTTCTTTACATAATTTACAGATGTTCAAAAATGCTTTACATATCTGTCGGTTTTATCTTTTCGAAATCTGCATGCTATCTTCTTTATTCCAGCTGTACGTCTGGGATTATATTATCTTCGCCTTGGCATCTGGAGCATTGGTGATCTGGATATTTTAGACTAATTGTTTTGCAGTATCTAGTCATCATTTCTGCTGATATAAAATCTTTTCTAATAGCTCTCGTTATAGGTTGTTGTTCCGGCTTTAACAGGCTTAGTGCCCATTGCCTTATCTCTTCCATATCTGCTATCCTTTCTTCTCTGCAGTTGGAGTAGATCATGGTTTGTTCGCGTGCATAGTAACTCCAAACTGGATTTTTGTTTAGATAATTTGACGTTAATTCGTTTAAAATTGTAGCTAGTCCAATAACTCTTTTTCCTGCATAAAACTCTGGTATTGATACTTTTGGTATCTCTTCTTGTTCTTCTATCTTTTCTGGGATAATCATCTCCCTAGTTAGTCCTATCTTTATAACTTGGATGACTGGTTTAATCTCGTCATATAGTATCTCGGTTGGTGCTGAGTAAGCTCTTATATAAAACAATGTTCCTTTAGTTATTCTTTTTTATTGCATAAAAGCTTTATATAATTCTGGTAATGTAGCTATTTCTTCTCCTGTTTGTGTATATACTGTATTTAATAATCCATAATTGTAGCAGGTTGCTACTAGATTTGCATTTGTCTTTGGCAGGGCAATTAGCTTATTATATCCTTGTAAGCTCTGGGTAATATAATCTTCTGTTGGATTGGTAGTTGTTTTGGATCTCGAGTTTTTATTTTGAAAGGTTTGTAGTTTGTGGATATTTTCTATGTATGCTCTGGTTATGTGGTTGTATGTCTTTTTATCTTGGTTCAGGCTGTCTCTATATGTATTTACTTGTGGTGGTGTAAATGGGATTTTTTGGGATTTTGGTATATATGGTGTTTCAAATAGTTTATTCAAGTTTGTATTGACATATCTTTTTTCTTCTTTTGTAGATGATGTGCTACCTGAGGTGCTACCTGCAGCTGCACGAAGTAAATAATTGTTATGGGTTTTTCGGTGTTTCCCATCGTCACCTTGTATCTCTGGAAGTTTTGTGTCTTCCGATTGACATAGCTCCGCATTTTTACAGTCATGCTGCTGACTAGCTTTAATTAGTTGTATCTCTTTATTTATGTTATCGACTTCTCTACAAAGAGTAGTCATAACTTTGAGTAAATCTTCCATAGTAGTTTCCTCAGTTTGAGTAGCTTTGTCTTGATATGTAATCTGCAATTGTATTTTTGTCAGTACATATCACCTCGATTGTAAATGTGAAGTTTAATATATTTAATACGAGTCTCCGTATTTCTTTGGTTGTAACTGAGTCTTGTACTTTCCTCGTTAGCCACCATTTCACCTGCGTATTATCTGTTCTAATAATAAACTTATTATATACAATATATGGTTCAAAAGCTAATAAACATTTATATATTGAGTATAATTCTTTTCTATTTATTTCCCATTTTATTTCGGGATTTGTAAATGTGCCTGAATAATACCTGCAATGATGTTCTATTTTTCCTTTGTCATACCTGTATTTTTGTACTCCTCCATAGCTTATTTCACTAGCATCGGATTCTACTATATAGGTGAATTTTTTATTTTCGTCTGGAAAGCATAATTTTGGTAAATTCTCACATAGTGATTTTATTTTTCTTATTTGTTCTTGGTCTTTATCATTAAAATGATATTCTACATCTTTCTTTAATTTCTTATGTAATGGTTTTAGACTTTCTGCCAATTTTGGTATATATTCTCTTACTTGATTTACTAATCCTAAAAATGACTGTAGTTTCTTTTTTGTATCTATCTGTTCATCAGAATTTATTATTTTTTGTACTATGTGTGGCTGCATTTTTATACCATTTTTATCTATTTTTTATTCCTAAGAATTCTATTTGATTTTTCATTATTTCAGCTTTTTTCTTACTCAAGCTAATTCCTGAATATGTAATAATATGTATAAATTTTTCTAGTAATTTTATATGTTCATCTTGTGTTCTTGAATACAAGAGTATATCATCTATATATATTATGCAATTTTCTAATTGGTTGAAGTAATTATCCATAAAATGCTGGTATCTTCCTGGTGCATTTTTATATCCAAAAGGTAATACGTTCCATTCATAAAATCCTTGAGGTACTGTAAATGCTGTTAGTTTTTTAGATTCTTCTTCTAGCTTAAGGTGGTAAAAGCCTGATTTACAATCAAATTTACTAAAATAATTATATCCTTGGACTTGTCTTATTTTTAATATCTTATTTGGTATTGGATAATTATATGTTTTAGTTTTGGCATTTAAATTTCTGTAATCAATAACCATCCTACTTTTTCCTCTTTTTTGTTCGCTATGTTTATTTACTATAAATGCTGGGCTTGTATGTTTGCTATTACTTTCTTGTATATATTTATTTTCTAATAATTCTTCTATGTGCATTTTGAATTCTTTTAGGTCATCAAAATTGTATTTGAGAGGTTTTTGGGTAATTATACTATTTTCATCAATTAATTCTATTTTTACTTTGGTTTTATGTTTTTCCCATCCTTTTAAGGGATTTTCACTATATAATGGTTCTAATCGATCTTGAATGATTTTTAGTTTATCTATAGCAAATATAATTAGTTCTATTTTGTGCTCATTTGTTTTTATATTTTCTAATTTCTAGGTGATTTTCTCACTTCCTTTTATCCATGGGGTAGGTTTTCTATTTTTATTATATACTTTTTTAGCTCCTACTTTGTGTTTACATGGTGTAGTAAACCACCAGTGCGTTTTTGTTATTATATGTGGATATAGTTTTTCTAGAAACGGCATTCCTAAAAGTATATCTTTGTTTGTGAATTCATAGCTATATATTTCTTCTATGGTTAATATCTTATCCCATATTTGTAGTTTTATGTTTTTTGCTTTATGATTTATCATGCTCCCTTCATTATTAAATCCTGTTACTACTATCGGTGTGGTTAGTTTTTCCCATTTTTCATCTGGTAGACAATTATATTTACACATATTAGCTTCTGCTCCTGTATCTATCATCGGGGTATAGTATCTATTGTAGTAATTTTCTATTATTATTTTGGCAAGTATATAAATTTTCATTTCTATTTCATATTGTTCGTTTTATTATGACTTTTTTATTTTTATATGTAACAGTTAACTGGGTGTTTTCTAAATTATACGGTTTCATGCCTTCTAACCATTTTATTCCTAGTATGATATTTTTATCTCCATGATATATTTTAAAATTTATTACCATTGGTATCCCGCCAATGATTAATTATTTTTCTACTGTTTCTTTTAATGTTGTAAATTCTTTTGGTAATTCTAGTTGTTCTGTAGAATTTATTTCTTCTTCTGTTACCAATTCTCTTGTTATATAATTTTCTTCCTGACCTGTATTTATTGTTATAATAAATTTTCTTTGTTCTAATATTCCAGTTATATAATAGTGATATAATTCTATTTCTTTTATTTTTACTGAGTTTCCTGATGATTGAGGTGTTTCACTATGACTTTTTCTTTTAGATGTGCTTATCCTGTCGCTTACTATTTCTAGATCTTCTTCTATGTTCATTTCCTTATAGCTATAATCATTATTATCTATTACTGTGACAATCTGTTCAAATGGATTCTCTATTTTTATCCTATTAATTTTGTTTTTTGCTGTTATTTTATGTTTTGTTGTTAAGACATAAATTTTTACATCTTGCTGTGAATATTTTACTGCCTGGGCTAGTTCTATTCCTGTCATTTTCCAATATAGTACTAATGATTTATCTATATTCCTGTCATTTATTGCTACTGAATAATTGGCGCTTATTATGAATTTGATTTTTTGGTATATTAAATTTCCTTTTACTGCACTTATTATGCTTTTCTCTATAGGTTCAATTATTCTATCATCTGCTAAATATATTTCTATAGGTGTATCTATACCTTCTCTAAAACATGCTTTTATCAATATTTCTGTACATCCTAGATGTACATATTTTATTGGTTCTTTAGCCTGTATTGCTTGTATTTCTTTATTTATTATTCTCTTATTTATTATAGGTATTTTTGCTTTTCCTTTGGTATATTTACAATCTATTATATGTTCTTTCTGATTTACCACATAATATTCTTCTTTCTGTCGTTTAAATATATTTTTTAGCATTGGTATTTTGAATATTTTTTCTACACTTAAATCTAATTCTTTTCCTTTTATTTGTTCAAATATACTGGCATCAAATATAACTTTCTGTTCTGAGGATTCTTCGTTTATATGTTCTTCTTTTTCTATTATTTGTATGTTATTTTCAGTCATTATCTTCTAATTCTTCTTTTTCTAATTCTTCATTTAATTCATTTTCAGATAATTCATATATACTATCGTTACTGTCTAGTTCATAATCTAGATATTCTAATTGCATATATTCTTCATTGTTTATTATTATTTCTGCTATTTGCTTTTTCTTAGGATTTCTAGATAGTTTACAATTTCTAGCTAAATGTCCTAATTTTCCACAATTATAGCATGTACATTCAGTTATCTTCTTTTTTGGTTTAAAAGGTCTTTTATTGTTAAAATTTTTTACATAATATCTTCGTCTAGGCCTTTTGTATTTATATTGGGATTTATATCTTTTGAATTTTCCTCGTTTTCTATTCTTTTTATAGTAATTATCTTTACATCCAAATTGGGGTGCTATTTTATTCTTACAGCATGATAGATTTTTTATTATGGATTTTTCCATTTTCATTTCTTCCCTATATTTCTCACATATATCTGAATACCATTTTTGTAAAAATCTTATTCTTGCTCCTAGAGTATCTTGTAAGCCTGCTTCATTCCAATCTTTTATTATTTTTGAACTAAATGGTTCTGGTAATTTTGTAAAATATAATTTCCTTACTTCTTTTGCTTCTTCTGGCGTATATGTTCCTCTGTAATAATATTCTCTAAATACACATGTATATTCATCTATGTAACACATATTACATATTGCTAATTTTAACATTAAATTTCTGTTCAATTGTTTATCTTTATTTTGTTCTTCTGTTTCTGTGGTTGTGCTACTAAATTCATTTCGTATTGCCATTTCATATTTATTTAGAATATCCATAGTTGTGGTTGTTGTTTTACCGTCTATAGTTTTACTACTTCTTAATGCGTTTATGCTTTCTTCTGATAAGTTGTGTAACCATAATTTTACTGTTCCTAAGAATGTTCGTTCTATGTATCCTGGTGCTTCTGTCAGACTTATTTTATTGTCTATTAGCTGTTTTGCTATATATCCTATCCATAGTTGAATTGCTTTATTTATGTCCGTTACACAATCTAAATCTAAGAAATTATTATTCTGGTTAGTTGGTTTTGGAGTCCATTTTTTATTTAATCTTTTATCCCATATACTGTCTTGCCTATCAGGTTGCTCATAATTAACTGTATAGTATGTCGGATTTAATATTTTTGGGTCTTTAACTCCTGATGTACTAGCTTCTTGTTCTTTTTCTTTTTCAACATCTCCTGCATTTATTTCAATATTCTCGTCTATGCTTGCTACATTTGCTATCATTTCTGTATAGGTTTCACTTATTTCCGAACTCTGTTCTGTTTGATTATCGTTTACCTCATTTATACCTAATTCTTCTTCTTCGATTGGTTCTTCTATTTGTAGTTTTTCTTTGAATTTTTCTATTTTAGTTTTTAATTTTGCTTCAATTTCTTTTTCTTTTTGTTTTGCCGTATATAATTCTTTTAAATTAGCTAATTCTTTTTCTAACATTAGGCTTAAATTATCTCCTATTTTCTTATATCGTCTTCCTAGATTTGAAAATATGATCTTTATTTTTAATCCTTCGTGATTTTCATATGTTTTTTCGTCTATAGCAAATTCTTCTTTATTCATTTATAAGTTATGTTGTAGTTTATATTCTAAACTGTCTATTTGTAGTTATAGGTAAAATATAGTTTTTCTTTGTGCTACGATAGATTTTTTACAAGTTCCTGCAAATATATTGCTATTGAGCCTATATTGCCTATGTCTTAATTCTTGCCTTTTTACTATAATCATTTTATTAAGCTTTTGTCTGTGTTCGTTATCGTTATCAGTCATTGTTTCTTTAAGTATTTAATATATTTATGTTCTATTTTAGTTATGGTATCTATTAACTTATTTAATTTATCGTTATCATTCTTTGTAATACTAAGTTGTTTATATTCCGGATATAAATTCTTTAATTTTCTTTTAAATTTTCTTATCTTCTTTCTAGTAATTTTATATGTTCATCTTGTGTTCTTGAATACAAGAGTATATCATCTATATATATTATGCAATTTTCTAATTGGTTGAAGTAATTATCCATAAAATGCGGGTATCTTCCTGGTGCATTTTTATATCCAAAAGGTAATACGTTCCATTCATAAAATCCTTGGGGTACTGTAAATGCTGTTAGTTTTTTAGATTCTTCTTCTAGCTTAAGGTGGTAAAAGCCTGATTGTTTAGTGCATATAAAACTAATGTTTTATAATTATTTCTTATTTCATTATGCAAATAGGTGGTCATGGTAATACCATCCATATTTATGTTCATGCTTTGCTTTTTATCAATTAATTCCCTCATACCATAGCATGCCAATAACATTATATTCGATTATTACAGACTAGATTATTTTAAACCATATTCTCTTGTCACTGTTAACACCGTACTTTCAAAGGTACTTTCCCCTCCTAAATAGTGCCACTCTGTCTACTCCCCTCACGGCTTCCTCGCCTTGGTTTCGACCTCTGGACATTATTTTCGGATTGTTTCCCCTTTTTCCTCATGTTAACAAACTTGAAAATATGATTCAAATAATTCTAGTAGATAATAACGAATATAAACTTATTTAATCATGCTATGATACTTAGGAATTAACAAATTTAGCTATGCATAATTATAAATAGATATACCTTGTCAGTATCTTCTTGCTCCATATTGCTAGAAATTTTTTTATCTTATTGAGAGAATATTTTTTTGTTTACAAAGAAGGCTTGCTTTCCGTGTAGAAAGTCTTGCCTTCATTTGCCATAATGGCTAGCTATTTATAAGAGGATTTCTATACACGTCCTTTTCCTCTTCCACTTATCCTAACTCTATTTTACACATGTTTTTATACTATTCCTACTTTACAACTCTACAAATTTCCAAAATAATTACTATTCCTACTTTACAACTCTACAAAATTCTAAACTACTTACTATTCCTACTTTACAACTCTACAAATTTCCAAACTACTTTTTCTTTACATAATTTACAGATGTTCAAAAATGCTTTACATATCTGTCGGTTTTATCTTTTCGGAATCTGCATGCTATCTTCTTTATTCCAGCTGTACGTCTGGGATTATATTATCTTCGCCTTGGCATCTGGAGCATTGGTGATCTGGATATTTTAGACTAATTGCTTTGCAGTATCTAGTCATCATTTCTGCTGATATAAAATCTTTTCTAATAGCTCTCGTTATAGGTTGTTGTTCCGGCTTTAACAGGCTTAGTGCCCATTGCCTTATCTCTTCCATATCTGCTATCCTTTCTTCTCTGCAGTTGGAGTAGATCATAGTTTGTTCGCGTGCATAGTAACTCCAAACTGGATTTTTGTTTAGATAATTTGACGTTAATTCGTTTAAAATTGTAGCTAGTCCAATAACTCTTTTTCCTGCATAAAACTCTGGTATTGATACTTTTGGTATCTCTTCTTGTTCTTCTATCTTTTCTGGGATAATCATCTCCCTAGTTAGTCCTATCTTTATAACTTGGATGACTGGTTTAATCTCGTCATATAGTATCTCGACTGGTGCTGAGTAAACTCTTATATAAAATAATGTTCCTTTAGTTATTCTTTTGTATTGCATAAAAGCTTTATATAATTCTGGTAATGTAGCTATTTCTTCTCCTGTTTGTGTATATACTGTATTTAATAATCCATAATTGTAGCAGGTTGCTACTAGATTTGCATTTGTCTTTGGCAGGGCAATTAGCTTATTATATCCTTGTAAGCTCTGGGTAATATAATCTTCTGTTGGATTGGTAGTTGTTTTGGATCTCGAGTTTTTATTTAGAAAGGTTTGTAGTTTGTGGATATTTTCTATGTATGCTCTGGTTATGTGGTTGTATGTCTTTTTATCTTGGTTCAGGCTGTCTCTATATGTATTTACTTGTGGTGGTGTAAATGGGGTTTTTTGGGATTTTGGTATATATGGTGTTTCAAATAGTTTATTCAAGTTTGTATTGACATATCTTTTTTCTTCTTTTGTAGATGATGTGCTACCTGAGGTGCTACCTGCAGCTGCACGAAGTAAATAATTGTTATGGGTTTTTCGGTGTTTCCCATCGTCACCTTGTATCTCTGGAAGTTTTGTGTCTTCCGATTGACATAGCTCCGCATTTTTACAGCCATGCTGCTGACTAGCTTTAATTAGTTGTATCTCTTTATTTATGTTATCGACTTCTCTACAAAGAGTAGTCATAACTTTGAGTAAATCTTCCATAGTAGTTTCCTCAGTTTGAGTAGCTTTGTCTTGATATGTAATCTGCAATTGTATTTTTGTCAGTACATATCACCTCGATTGTAAATGTGAAGTTTAATATATTTAATACGAGTCTCCGTATTTCTTTGGTTGTAACTGAGTCTTGTACTTTCCTCGTTAGCCACCATTTCACCTGCGTATTATCTGTTCTAATAATAAACTTATTATATACAATATATGGTTCAAAAGCTAATAAACATTTATATATTGAGTATAATTCTTTTCTATTTATTTCCCATTTTATTTCGGATTTGTAAATGTGCCTGAATAATACCTGCAATGATGTTCTATTTTTCCTTTGTCATACCTGTATTTTAGTACTCCTCCATAGCTTATTTCACTAGCATCGGATTCTACTATATAGGTGAATTTTTTATTTTCGTCTGGGAAGCATAATTTTGGTAAATTCTCACATAGTGATTTTATTTTTCTTATTTGTTCTTGGTCTTTATCATCAAAATGATATTCTACATCTTTCTTTAATTTCTTATGTAATGGTTTTAGACTTTCTGCTAATTTTGGTATATATTCTCTTACTTGATTTACTAACCCTAAAAACGACTGTAGTTTCTTTTTTGTATCTATCTGTTCATCAGAATTTATTATTTTTTGTACTATGTGTGGCTGCATTTTTATACCATTTTTATCTATTTCTATTCCTAAGAATTCTATTTGATTTTTCATTATTTCAGCTTTTTTCTTACTCAAGCTAATTCCTGAATATGTAATAATATGTATAAATTTTTCTAGTAATTTTATATGTTCATCTTGTGTTCTTGAATACAAGAGTATATCATCTATATATATTATGCAATTTTCTAATTGGTTGAAGTAATTATCCATAAAATGCTGGTATCTTCCTGGTGCATTTTTATATCCAAAAGGTAATACGTTCCATTCATAAAATCCTTGAGGTACTGTAAATGCTGTTAGTTTTTTAGATTCTTCTTCTAGCTTAAGGTGGTAAAAGCCTGATTTACAATCAAATTTACTAAAATAATTATATCCTTGGACTTGTCTTATTTTTAATATCTTATTTGGTATTGGATAATTATATGTTTTAGTTTTGGCATTTAAATTTCTGTAATCAATAACCATCCTACTTTTTCCTCTATTTTGTTCGCTATGTTTATTTACTATAAATGCTGGGCTTGTATGTTTGCTATTACTTTCTTGTATATATTTATTTTCTAATAATTCTTCTATGTGCATTTTGAATTCTTTTAGGTCATCAAAATTGTATTTGAGAGGTTTTTGTGTAATTATACTATTTTCATCAATTAATTCTATTTTTACTTTGGTTTTATGTTTTTCCCATCCTTTTAAGGGATTTTCACTATATAATGGTTCTAAGCGATCTTGAATGATTTTTAGTTTATCTATAGCAAATATAATTAGTTCTATTTTGTGCTCATTTGTTTTTATATTTTCTAATTTCTAGGTGATTTTCTCACTTCCTTTTATCCATGGAGTAGGTTTTCTATTTTTATTATATACTTTTTTAGCTCCTACTTTGTGTTTACATGGTGTAGTAAATCACCAGTGCGTTTTTGTTATTATATGTGGATATAGTTTTTCTAGAAACGGCATTCCTAAAAGTATATCTTTGTTTGTGAATTCATAGCTATATATTTCTTCTATGGTTAATATCTTATCCCATATTTGTAGTTTTATGTTTTTTGCTTTATGATTTATCATGCTCCCTTCATTATTAAATCCTGTTACTACTATCGGTGTGGTTAGTTTTTCCCATTTTTCATCTGGTAGACAATTATATTTACACATATTAGCTTCTGCTCCTGTATCTATCATCGGGGTATAGTATCTATTGTAGTAATTTTCTACTATTATTTTGGCAAGTATATAAATTTTTATTTTTATTTCATATTGTTCGTTTTATTATGACTTTTTTATTTTTATATGTAACAGTTAACTGGGTGTTTTCTAAATTATACGGTTTCATGCCTTCTAACCATTTTATTCCTAGTATGATATTTTTATCTCCATGATATATTTTAAAATTTATTACCATTGGTATCCCGCCAATGATTAATTATTTTTCTACTGTTTCTTTTAATGTTGTAAATTCTTTTGGTAATTCTAGTTGTTCTGTAGAATTTATTTCTTCTTCTGTTACCAATTCTCTTGTTATATAATTTTCTTCCTGACCTGTATTTATTGTTATAATAAATTTTCTTTGTTCTAATATTCCAGTTATATAATAGTGATATAATTCTATTTCTTTTATTTTTACTGAGTTTCCTGATGATTGAGGTGTTTCACTATGACTTTTTCTTTTAGATGTGCTTATCCTGTCGCTTACTATTTCTAGATCTTCTTCTATGTTCATTTCCTTATAGTTATAATCATTATTATCTATTACTGTGACAATCTGTTCAAATGGATTCTCTATTTTTATCCTATTAATTTTGTTTTTTGCTGTTATTTTATGTTTTGTTGTTAAGACATAAATTTTTACATCTTGCTGTGAATATTTTACTGCCTGGGCTAGTTCTATTCCTGTCATTTTCCAATATAGTACTAATGATTTATCTATATTCCTGTCATTTATTGCTACTGAATAATTGGCGCTTATTATGAATTTGATTTTTTGGTATATTAAATTTCCTTTTACTGCACTTATTATGCTTTTCTCTATAGGTTCAATTATTCTATCATCTGCTAAATATATTTCTATAGGTGTATCTATACCTTCTCTAAAACATGCTTTTATCAATATTTCTGTACATCCTAGATGTACATATTTTATTGGTTCTTTAGCCTGTATTGCTTGTATTTCTTTATTTATTATTCTCTTATTTATTATAGGTATTTTTGCTTTTCCTTTGGTATATTTACAATCTATTATATGTTCTTTCTGATTTACCACATAATATTCTTCTTTCTGTCATTTAAATATATTTTTTAGCATTGGTATTTTGAATATTTTTTCTACACTTAAATCTAATTCTTTTCCTTTTATTTGTTCAAATATACTGGCATCAAATATAACTTTCTGTTCTGAGGATTCTTCGTTTATATGTTCTTCTTTTTCTATTATTTGTATGTTATTTTCAGTCATTATCTTCTAATTCTTCTTTTTCTAATTCTTCATTTAATTCATTTTCAGATAATTCATATATACTATCGTTACTGTCTAGTTCATAATCTAGATATTCTAATTGCATATATTCTTCATTGTTTATTATTATTTCTGCTATTTGCTTTTTCTTAGGATTTCTAGATAGTTTACAATTTCTAGCTAAATGTCCTAATTTTCCACAATTATAGCATGTACATTCAGTTATCTTCTTTTTTGGTTTAAAAGGTCTTTTATTGTTAAAATTTTTTACATAATATCTTCGTCTAGGCCTTTTGTATTTATATTGGGATTTATATCTTTTGAATTTTCCTCGTTTTCTATTCTTTTTATAGTAATTATCTTTACATCCAAATTGGGGTTCTACTTTATCCTTACAGCATGATATATTTTTTATTATGGATTTTTCCATTTTCATTTCTTCCCTATATTTCTCACATATATCTGAATACCATTTTTGTAAAAATCTTATTCTTGCTCCTAGAGTATCTTGTAATCCTGCTTCATTCCAATCTTTTATTATTTTTGAACTAAATGGTTCTGGTAATTTTGTAAAATATAATTTTCTTACTTCTTTTGCTTCTTCTGGCGTATATGTTCCTCTGTAATAATATTCTCTAAATACACATGTATATTCATCTATGTAACACATATTACATATTGCTAATTTTAACATTAAATTTCTGTTTAATTGTTTATCTTTATTTTGTTCTTCTGTTTCTGTGGTTGTGCTGCTAAATTCATTTCGTATTGCCATTTCATATTTATTTAGAATATCCATAGTTGTGGTTGCTGTTTTACCGTCTATATTTTTACTACTTCTTAATGCGTTTATGCTTTCTTCTGATAAGTTGTATAACCATAATTTTACTGTTCCTAAGAATGTTCGTTCTATATATCCTGGTGCTTCTGTCAAAATTATTTTATTGTCTATTAGCTGTTTTGCTATATATCCTATCCATAGTTGAATTGCTTTATTTATGTCCGTTACACAATCTAAATCTAAGAAATTATTATTCTGGTTAGTTGGTTTTGGAGTCCATTTTTTATTTAATCTTTTATCCCATATACTGTCTTGCCTATCAGGTTGTTCATAATTAATTGTATAGTATGTCGGATTTAATATTTATGGGTCTTTAACTCCTGATGTACTAGCTTCTTGTTCTTTTTCTTTTTCAACATCTCCTGCATTTATTTTAATATATTCTCGTATATGCTTGCTACATTTGCTATCATTTCTGTATAGGTTTCACTTATTTCCGAACTCTGTTCTGTTTGATTATCGTTTACCTCATTTATAACTAATTCTTCTTCTTCGATTGGTTCTTCTATTTGTAGTTTTTCTTTGAATTTTTCTATTTCAGTTTTTAATTTTGCTTCAATTTCTTTTTCTTTTTGTTTTGCCGTATATAATTCTTTTAAATTAGCTAATTCTTTTTCTAGGGCTATTATCCTGTCATTTTTTACTTCTTCAATTTGTTGTATTTCTTGGTTTGCCTGTTGTTTAATGACGGTTATCTCATTTTTTTGGTCTATTTCTTCATTTTCTCTAGCAAGTCTTACCATTGCCGTTAAGCTATCTTCTAATCTTAAAGATTTTTTTTCTAACAGTAGGCTTAAATTATCTCCTATTTTCTTATATCGTCTTCCTAGATTTGAAAATATGATCTTTATTTTTAATCCTTCGTGATTTTCATATGTTTTTTCGTCTATAGCAAATTCTTCTTTATTCATTTATAAGTTATGTCGTAGTTTATATTCTAAACTGTCTATTTGTAGTTGTAGGTAAAATATAGTTTTTCTTTGTGCTACGATAGATTCTTTACAAGTTCCTGCAAATATATTGCTATTGAGCCTATATTGCCTATGTCTTAATTCTTGCCTTTTTACTATAATCATTTTATTAAGCTTTTGTCTGTGTTCGTTATCGTTATCAGTCATTGTTTCTTTAAGTATTTAATATATTTATATTCTATTTTAGATATGGTATCTATTAATTTATTTAATTTATCGTTATCATTCTTTGTAATACTAAGTTGTTTATATTCCGGATATAAATTCTTTAATTTTCTTTTCATTTTTCTTATCTTCTTTCTAGTATGTTTCAAATTATCCATAGCTCTGATACCAAAGGTGTGTGTGGGGGGGGGTCCTACTATTTGTCTTTTATTCATTTATTTTCGTATAATGTTTTTCCAATAGTGGAATTAATCTGATTATTTCTGTTATATTTTCCAGAATATATGCTAGATATTTTATATCTTGAGTTCTTTGATACATTTCTATATTTTCTTTTATCAGATTTCCTAGCAGGGTTATGTCTACTTTAGTTTCGTACCAGTATCGTAAATATTCATAATTTATCATTAATCTGAATCTGTTATTTCTAGATCTGAATATATTTCCCAATCGTCATCTATATTTAACCTTTCTAGATCTATCCCGTACCATTGTGATTTTTCATTAAATATCTTTTCTCATATAATTCTTTTTAATTCTACTATCCTTATTCAAACAGAGGGAGTAAGAAATTTGAAGTATATCACTAAGACAATTGGACATGATTTGATTGATATTTTAAAAGAAAAAACGTTAGTACTTGAAAAGGATATTTGAAACTTAATATTGTATTTAGACCTGAAAATAAAATTGAAATTTGGTGGATAAAAATTTGAAACTCCTAGAATTTATTTTCAAACTTTAAATTCTATAATTTTAAATCTGAAATAAAACAGAATTAATAAACAAACCCTTATCTCAAGTAGGCTGAATACATGGCAGTCTTTTAAAGTTGGGGCCGATTTCTACTCCCCTCAGTTTCATATTAGTTAACCATCTAATTAAAAATAATTATCTTATATTAGTTGATCACCTTATTAAATTGAGAAAAAATTAATTAATTTTTTTATATTATCTTTATAATTAATTTTTTTTAAAAGTTTGAACACTTATTTATAGAGTATTAAATTCTTTTAAGGAGTGAATTAATAAAATTATCTTCTTATTTATGATTTTTTAACATGCGTGTAAAAAGAAAAGTGAACAACTAATATTAAAAGGAGGAAGTACCTGCTAAGCACTTCAACATCCATAAATTATAATTCAGGTGCTTAATAAATACATTTTAAAGGGCATTGAAGCATCGATTCCTCCATCCACTTTTATTTATTAATATTAGATTTTGCGCATTTCTTAATCAAAAGCGATAAATAAAGTGTATATTTTATCAAAATATTTATATTAATTAATGTATAATCTTAATAGATTTAAAAATATTTTAAAATGCATTATAAGTACTAAAAGAAAAAAATTTAAAAAATGTTTTTTTTTTTGACATGTTAGAATAAATAAGTAAAAATCAAAATATATTTTTACTAGGGAACATATAAAAGTGATCGGATGGAGTAATAAATATAAAGGTCAGATAAGATGTTAATATATTTTTTTGAGCTGAGTGCTTATTGAAAACATCTTTATCTTACGAAGGTAAATGTAAAGTCTGCATACATCCTATCTTCAAATTTTACTTGTGGGACTGTACTGAGTACGTTATTTTTAAAAAAATATTAATCAAATTAGTGTCAACTCTAAGTAGGCATTTGAGGATACGATTTGAGATTATGATTTCAAATCAACATTTATTTATGAGATTTGTATAAAATTTTAACCTCAACGTTAAATTCTAAATTCTCCAAAAAGTAGAATTTGGGTATCAAATTGTGATTTTAATGTTTTAAATGTAAACTTTGATCCATAAGTTTATATCTTGTAAAATAAATCGTCATTATAAATTTTACAAAAAAAAAGACTCATGCTCGACATGAAGAGACTGTTCGTACTACATGAAATTATTATATTAAAGAATAACTAGTTACTACTACTATTGACTAATGGATCTTTTATAAATTATGTATATTTAAAATTTCTAATAACATGTGATCGCCAACATTTATTTGTAAAAGGTTTATGAAGATAAAGATTTATTAATGCAATGTTTTAGGATATTTCAATACGTTATTTATGAATTATGATTTTACTTGTTTAATAAGATTATATAAGAAATAATGAAATTGTGATAATTTTCACACTTTGTGAGACTCTTATTGATAATTTTATCAAATTGATAATCTGCAAATCAAATAGTGAATAAATCTCCTATTAATGGCTAAAAGTAGCGAATAATAGAAGGTGATTCTTACCAATATATATTTCTAATCTTATTTGGAGACCCATTTTAGTATATACTGATGAGACTGACATATATATATATATATATATATATATATATATATATATATATATATATATATATCATATTTAAAAATTTATAGATGAGCAATATTTAGTTTATGATCAAAAATTAATTGTGACAAAAAAATTTTGTTATAATGAGTTGGTTTGAGATGAACAATTGATATTGCATGTAAAATAACATGATCTCAAATAATAGTGAACAATTTTATTTTCATAAGCAGTAGTCTTGCTATTAATTATATGTGTTTAATAAATGATTTGGCTAGGCCATTTTGAGTATGAAAATGAGCGATAAGATATTTATCCCGATTAATAAATAATAACAATCAGAAAATTGAAATGTAAATTCTCCAGCATTATTGAGCTGAATAATCTTAATGAGTTAATTTAAAAATGACGCTCTTAATCATATTATTTGAATCAATAACCTCGCAAATGTCAGGTTACGACACGATAGAAGGCACATATAAGATCATCTTAAAAATTCGCCTATTAGGACCATAAAATATCTAAATATTATAGTAGGTGGATGAAGAGGTACACATAATATGTGTACCTCTAGAAAAAGAAGGAATTCAATGTCGATTTTTATTAAAAATGGCTTAGTTATCAATTTGTCTTGACAACAAGTAGCACATCAAAATGCACCACTTTCAAGAATCTCTAAATTTTTAAATGGATACCCATTTGAATTTTCAATCTTTTATCTCATAATTATTGATGCAAGATGATCTATTAGATCATGCCAAAGCAGAAAAGTACTTGAATCAGTTAACTTTTGATTTACGGTAGAGTGTGCTTCAATTGTATTATTTTTTGCATAATACAGGACAAAAAATTAAGTTAATAATTTCTCGAAAACGTATTTTTGGCAATAAACATTTTTGATAATACTAAAATATTCAACATTCTTTTCATTTAATGACTCAACATGATATCCACTTCGACGAATATCTTTAAAAGTTAACAAGTTTGAAAATTTAAAAAAGATAATGCGTTTTCTATAACAAGTTTCGTCTCTTTAGGCAGAAATATAATAGCTCTTTCGGAGCCTTCAATCAGTTTTGAATTACTAAAAATTGTAATAACTTTTTTTTTCTCCTAAGCAGGTAAGAAAAATGTTTCTCGCCTTTATATATGACATGTGTTATTTCACCATCAATCACATAAATATCTTTATAATTAATCATTTATCTAAATAAAATTTTAGAAATACTCATATATTCTTTGATATTTTTAAAGTATTTATTCAAAATCATAGACTCATGGTGATAACGTGTTATAAAATAAAAATTATAAAATAAATATATCAGAGAAAAATATAGAGAGACGTCATATATTATTCAACTTTAAATTAATGTATAAAATAAATTAAAATAATTTCCTATTTATAAAAAAGTAGAAGCAAAACTACTGGCATGCGGTCTCATTTTTACATTTTTGATCTTTTTATCACAAATACGATATTCATAAATGCGATTAAAGTTTGTATTTGTGGTTATACCATCACATATCTATTGCTTAGCAATTGATGCTCATACTATATTTTGTATCTTCCTGGTGTAGATCCTAGTGTGGATCATCGCCACTATTTCGTTGGAGACTCGTGTGGGCCAATTTTTTGGACTATCTTAACCCGCTCTTTTGAGTCTAAAGATTAAGATATTATGACGTAGATTAATTTATGCAATTAATAATTTTTCTAATTAAGAAAAAATAATTTGATATCAAACTTTTTGGATGGGAATCATGGCTAGTGACAGAAATAAAATCCATAGCATATGTGTACACTCTTATACTTTTTTACCTTATTTTGTATTATTATCTTATTTTTTGTAGTGAATTGATTGTGAGCTTAGAAAAATTTAGAGGCATAAGTGCTATGAGTTAAAGTTGATGAAATTAGTGAGGTGTTAGATGATTGTGGGAAGTGATTATTCCTTTGTAGATAGCTACTTGTAAAGCTATTTATAGAAAATTTGCTTACAAAATTATTTGTAAATTGCTTATAAAAACTTACTTGCAAAATTATGTGTAAATTACTTATAGGAGTCTACTTACAAAATTACTTAAAAATTAATTTTAGAAACTCACTTGCAAAATTACTATCTAATAAGAGGGAGTTTCAGTGCCAAAGCAGGCAGGAGATTAACATGCCTGCTTTGGCACTTCAAGGACATTTAGGTAAATTCTTATGAAATTGTTATGGGTTAAATCGGTCAATTAACATGCCAGCATCAATATCATTCTCTGCATTCTTCTTCAAAATAATACCGCTCTGCCTCAGCAACTCAATTGAGTCATATTGAAATCACAGAAATTGAATTGACAATGCAGTATTTATCAGTTCCGCGATTGAAGAAATTTCAATTTCATCAGAAAATTCTAGCCTCAAAACTTCAAAAAATCCATGTTATCCTTCAAAGTTTGATAATGATAATCGTTACTGTTCTTAAAAATTTTGACCGATCGAAAATGATTATGTTTTCTTTTCCATTTTAGTTGTATGAGCGAAAATCGACATCCTCATGTTGAAGACAACGAAAAATATCGCATTTTGTTTATTTTCTGGTCGAAGGATTATGGCTGTTTTCTATTTTTCTTTGTTGTAGTGGAAGGGTAAAATGAAAAATATTTTTCTATTTCTCTTTTACAACATCCCAACAAATGATTTCTTAAATATTCTGTCCCACCCCCTTTCCCGTAGTTTTATGATTCAAAATACGTTTACATTTTTTACAAATAGCTTGAGTTTTATCCTAACTTTGAGTCATAAATTCCCACACAAAATATTTTTTAGGATGTTCAGCCTTGGGCTTAGCTCTAGTAGGATGTACATGGGGAGCGGGAGCGGGAGTGGGGAGTTCAGTAGCGGGACTAGTAGTCGTAGGTGACTCTGTTTCATTATCATCATAAGTATCATTATCATCATATTCATTATCATATTCTATTTCTTCATTTAGTTCTTCATTAAAATTATCAAACCTTGTTTCTAAATATTCATGATCTAATTGAGTATTACTATCAATATTAAAAGGAGTTTCATCAACATGCGTAAAATCATCCGTATTTATTCTTAATTGAGGCACTTGTCTAGTTTTAGATTTGAATTTAGAAGAACTACCACCTTTATTTTTTTCAGTTATTACATTAATGATCCTACCAAAAAGTAATTTTTTACCTTTGCTAATATTTTTATCACCGGATTTCATATTAAAATATTAAAAGTAAGCAAATAAATTAATATAAAAATTAAATACAAGAAAATAAATAAGTAAAGAGATGAAAGTTGAAACGAATGTACCAAACTTCTGCGTAAAATCAGACGTGTATAACCAAAAGCCTAAATTGATAGATGAAACTTGAAGCTTGAAGATTGCTCCAAAATAATTCACCAAAACTTTCAAACTAACAAAATTAACAATTCTTCCAAATCCAAGAGCTAGTAGAAGAACATGACGAATTGGAAAAACGCTCTCTAGCCCCTAAACCTACACCCTACCACTATCCTCCAAACCTAGACCCGCCACCGCCGGCATGGCCGTTCCAGCCACTGATCAGTCGTCTGAGGCTGGCCAGAAACCTCTTATTACACCACTCACCACCACATCCATCACAAACTTCCCGGAACTTTACCATCCCAAATCACCAAATAACGCTAAATTGCCTTTCGAGCCTACAAGTTTGCCTGCCTGACAAAAAGAAGCTACGAAGGAACCAAGAATGCAATATGAAGATGTGCTCAAGCCAAGCATCAAATCGATTACAAAGGAGTAAATCCCAATTAAGACAGTGAAGTATAACAATGGGATACCACGTATTACGTGGACTGAAGAAGAAGTGGACAAGATGAATACTATGGAGGAACTACAACTTGTGATTGATAAATTTGCGTACGATTGGCCTGACTTAGAAGAATTACGCAATCAAATTCCCAAGCAATGTAAGATAAAGGGTGATTGTAAAATTGGACTGATATGAAACAAGCATATATTAATGAGATTCAACTTGATGGAAGATTTTGTTAATATAATATCTATACATGTCTATTACATCACTGCAAAGGATGGAGTTGCATATCAAATGCGACCTCTCATTTATGATGCCACATTTACACCTGACAAAGAAACTACCCAGGCGATGACTTGGATATCTTTCCCCGACCTCCTCCCTACATTCTTTGTGAAAGAATCTATCTCCTCTCTAGACTCCGCAGTTGGCAAGTCAATTCACCTAGATCTAGAAACCATTAATAAAACTCGCCCGAGTTGTGCAAGAGTTAAAGTACAAGTGGATTTAGCAGCTAAACTACCTGACTATGTGGAGCTAGAGGTAGTAAATAGAAAAACACATGAAACAAGAGTCCAGAAAATCAAGGCACAATATGATACATTACCTAAATACTATCACACATGCAAGCTACAGGGACATGGTAAAGAAGAATGCAGAAGCTTGCACCCAGAATTGAGAATACAAATGGAAGAAGCAAATAAAGGTGAGGAAGAGACCAGACAGGTAGATGTACCTGTTCAAAAGAGATACATAAATGGAAAAGTGGTAATGGCTAGGTGGAATCCCACTAGCAGAAGATTCAAGCTAGAAAGAGGAACTTATAACCTTATCAGAGAAACAACTGATGTGCCAAAACCAGGAATCAGTACAGAGAACTCCTTTGATATGCTGCAAAATGAAGGAGATGAAGGAGATAAGGAAGAGGGAGATCAACAAAAAGGAGATATAGATGGTGGTCACCCAGAACATAAAGAACAGACTGATAAGATTGATGAACATGGTAAAAGTTATGATGACATGGAGAAAGAAGACACAACTGCAGGACAAAGGGCTATAATTACAGAAGGCACAAAAGATGGGAATGCAACTATTATAGACTCTCAAGCAGGAACGTAAACCTAGAGATGAGAGCACAAGAGGTCTAAAAGGGTGCAACAGTCTTATAATCTCCCATCCAATTCAGCACAAGGAAGAGACAGGGCAAATAATTACAGCAGATACCATAATTTCATGTATACCAGAGAAAAAGGATATAGTGGTTACAAATACTATAGACATACAAAACGAATTGGCCAGTGCCACTTATCAGACTCCTCTTTTGATGTACAACTCAAATGCAATAGAAGAATATGAAGGCACAGTGGGTAGTTACCCACCTCTACCCTCTAACTCTCTCTTGAGAGAACAACAAGATGATCCAGGTGCCATTGTAAATTCAGTAAATTGCTTACCCTGCAAGATAACATCACCAATCAGGACCTTACATAATATTGTGTCACATCAAGTGGACACAAGTACATATCTATCTAGGGTTAATAAGCAATTATAATCTGTAGAGGAGAAGGATGAAGAGAACAATCATAGCAATGAGATTAATGTTATGAAGGGAGCAGGATTGTCACCAGTATCAATCTCAAAGAATAACAAAGGCAAAAACAAGGTGGAAAATAAACCTCTTAGGGTCAATCCTAAGAGATTTGTCAAATCAAGTAATCAATGAAGATGAACGCTCTGTTTTGGAATGTGAGGTCTGTTAGGACTCAAAATTCATTCCATAGAATAGAGATGCTACACAGATTTCATAAGTTTTCATTTATTGCTCTCATGGAGGCATTCCAGGATGCAACATATATACACAAATACAAAAGAAGGTTGGGGATGCAGTATGCAAACTATAATTTAAATGGGAAGATCTGGGTTTTTATTCAAGAACATGTTCATGTAGGAGTGATCTCTGACTCTGAGCAGCAACTGACTTTACAGCTGTAATTTCAAGAAACTGGGCAGTCTTTAATGGTTACTATGGTCTATGCTAAATGTGATGCAAATGAAAGGCTAAGCCTCTGGGATGACATATACAACATTAGCATGAATGTACAAATGCCTTGGATAGTTGGTGGGGACTTCAATGTCATTCTGAGTGATGAAGAAAAGATTGGTGGACTACCTGTGTATCCTAAGGAATATGAAGATTTTGCCTTCTGTGTAAACTCTTGTGAGCTCTTTGACGTTAATTTTAAAGGTTGTCCTTTTACTTGGTGGAATGGTAGAGTGGATAGTGAATGTATTTTGAAAAGACTAGACAAGCTACTTTTTAATCAAACCTTTATGGGGATGTATGGTAAGATAGAGGTGGAACATTTAGCCAGAATTGGGTCAGATCATGCCCCATTACTGTTAGCTTGTGGTGATGTGTCTGGGGTAATAAGGAAACCTTTCAAATTCTTAAAGTTTTGGACTGAAAAAGAAGACTTCCTAGAGGTAGTTAGTGCAAATTGGATTTCTGAAGAGGAGGACCTATTCATTAACTTGAAGCAGAAATTGAAAAGAACCAAAGCTGCACTAACCAGTTGGAGCAAAGAAAGATTCGGTGATATTTTCAAATAACTGATCATTAGAGAAGAAATTGTTAGACTAAAGGAAGATTTATTTGAAGAAGATCCATCTGCCCTTAACAAAATGATATTACAGAAGGCACAAGCAAAGCTGAAGCTATATTTACACTATGAGGGAGAATTCTGGAGGCAAAAATCAGGCTTACAATGATTCTCTGAAGGGAAAAGAAATACTAAATTCTCTCACAACCTTGTGAGAGGGAGAATGAAGAGATTATCTATTAGAAAAATCATGAAAGTTGATGGGCAATGGGCTGAAGGTTCTGAGGTAGCTACTGAAGCTGTGTTATTCTTTCAGAAACAATTTTCAAAAATCACAGGGGAGGTGGAAATGAGTTTAATTCAGCATATCCCTTCTGTCATAATAGAAGAAAGCAATTCAAGTATTAATGCCATCCCTACCATAGAGAAGATCAAAAAGGTAGTGTTTGAACTAAAAGGTGATAGTGCTAGTTGCCCAAATGAGTTTACTGGCCATTTTTTTCAAACTTGCTGGAATATTGTGGGTGATGATGTACATAAGGTGGTTACTGCCTTTTTTTAAGGGATGTACTCTTCCAAAATCAATTACTCACACTAATTTGGTTCTTTTATCAAAAAAGGATAACATACAATCATTTTCTGATATGAGGCCAATTAATTTGAGTAACTTCCTGAATAAGGTGATATCAAGAGTACTACATCATAGACTAGAAGATCTGCTGCCTTCTTTAATATCTAA
The DNA here is from genome assembly GCA_003996215.1 of Jaltomata sinuosa. Classification (NCBI taxonomy): domain Eukaryota; kingdom Viridiplantae; phylum Streptophyta; class Magnoliopsida; order Solanales; family Solanaceae; genus Jaltomata; species Jaltomata sinuosa. Next base: position 21,810 of record QJPP01007529.1, on the reverse strand, counting down.
AAATTATTCAGGATTTGTAAAGGGCAGAAACATTACAGAAAATGTGCTTTTAGCACAAGAAATTATTACAGACATCAAAAAGAGAGGAAAGCTAGAAAATGTAGTGATAAAGCTTGACATGACAAAAGATTATGATAGAGTGAGCTGGAAGTTTCTAATTAAAGTACTTGAGAAGATGGGATTTGACTCAGGTGTGGTTGATAAAATCTGGAGATTAGTGGCAAATAATTTGTACTCTGTCCTTATCAATGGAGAAGCTCATGGTTTTTTTCACTCTACAAGGGGTGTAAAGCAAGGAGACCCTCTATCCCCTGCTTTATTTATTTTGGTTGATGAAGTATTGTCTAAAGCCCTAAATTCTTTGTTTGCTAACCCTGAATTTAAGGGCTTTGGCATGCCTAAATGAAGTGATAATATCAACCATTTGACATATGCAGATGATACTATCATCTTTGTATCTGCTTATGGGACATCTCTAAAAATGGTGATGGGGATCCTCAAAGACCATGAATCACAATCTGGTCAATTGATAAACAAGGATAAAAGTGCTTTTCTTGTATATCACAAGACTGCTCATGCTTATATCAGAGAAGTGGAGGAGTGTACTGGTTTCACTAGAGGTAAATTTCCTCTTATATATCTAAGTTGTCCTATAGGGCATGCAAAGAAGAAGAAAGTGTATTTCTTAGAACTGTTGAAGAAAGTGCAAAATAAATTGCAAGCATGGAAAGGAAAGCTACTATCCTTTGGTGGTAAAGCTGTACTTATCAACACTGTTTTAAATAGTATTTCTATTTATATGTTATCTGCTATTAACCCCCCTAAATGTGTTTTACATGATCTTCATAGAGTCTTTGCAAGATTCTTATGGAATTTCAAAGAGATTGGGAGGAATAAACATTGGGTTTCCTGGTCTGACATCTGCTTACCTAAGGAGGATGGAGGTTTGGGTTTAGATCTTTATTTGATGTGTCTAAGGCTTTATTTCCCAAGTTGTGGTGGATATTTAGAACTCAAAAATCCTTGTGGACTAACTATATGTGGAACAAATATTGTAAGAAACTAGGGCCTCAATTGGTGGAATGGAAAGGGGGTTCTTTGACTTGGAAGTATATGCTTGAAGTCAGGAGCATGTTTGACCAACAGATATAGTGGAAACCCAGGTGTGGACACTCTTCTGTTTGGTATGATAATTGGACTCAATTGGGTTCTCTACACTATGTGATGCCTGTGAACTTGGAAAGGAACTTACAGTTGGTAGAGATCAATCAATTGTTTGATAATGGTTACTGGAATGTTGATCTTTTGCAACATATATTCAATGCTGAAATATGCAATCACATTGTGACTAATGTAGATTGCAGGGAAGAACTGGGAGAGTGGGATAAGCCATGGTGGATGCTGAACAAATCAGAAAAGTTTAATGTAAGATCTGCCTGGAAGAATCTGAGAAACAGAGGTCAACCTCAGCACTTGTTTAAACAAATCTGGATGAAGGAAATGCCTTTCAAGGTATCTTTCTTTATATGGAGACTATGGAAGAAAAGATTTCCCATTGATGAAGTTTTGGTTAAAAATAAAATCACTGATAATGTGATTTGTTGTTGCTGTGACAATGGGGTTCAGGAGTCTATAGAAGATCTGTTTATGACATGTGATATTTCTAACAAAATATGCCAGGAATTTGCAGCAACTTCAGGGATAAGAGGTCCATTTGTTCAAATCAAACATAGTGTTGCTAAATGGTGGGATATTGATTGTGTGCCAAAACTAAAACCTTTGTTTAAGGCTATGCCTTTATTCATATTGTGGAAAAGTTGAAAAAGAAGGAATGTGATAAAACATTGAGGTAGAATGTCATTAGGAAGAATGAGAATGGAAATTAATAGGAATATTGTTTACATGGCCAGGTATCTCTACCCCTGGCTAGTTAATCTTCCTGACTTTTAGCCTGCTTTAATCAATTTTTTAGAAGATTACTCCCCCAGAATTGAAAGTTAGATTGTATACTGGAAAATGCCTAACTTGGGTTCCTTTAAGTGCAACTCTGATGGTGCTTAAAAAGGAAATCCTGGACCTAGTTCAGGTGTTTTCTATATAAGGAGTGACACTGGGAATCTAATTTATGCTGAGGTGAGGAGGCTGGGGGATAACACCAATATAATGGCTGAGGTAATTGCACTGAAGATGGGTTTAGAGTACTGTATTGAACACAATTGGCTACCTATAGTCCTGAAAACTGATTCATTGGCTATCAAGAATATGTTAAATGGTAATTGGGAAATACCTTGGAACTTGGCAATAGTGATCAAGAAAATAAGAGTGCTGATGAAAGAGGTGAATACATAAGTGGAGCATGTGTACAGGGAAGGCAAACTGGCAGATTTTATTGCTAACCATTCTTTTTTGCAGGAATTGACAGAATAACATACTTATCAAATCAAGAATTACCTAAGGAGGCACAAACTATTCTAGCAATGGACAAGCAACAAATTTTGAATCTTAGAATCAAAAGGTTCCAAGCTGGAATATTTGATAATAAGAGGAGGTAATTCAAAAGATGCAAAACAAGATGGTAAAACACGGAACAACACGAACAACATAATCATGCACTAATCAATCAATCTAAAAGCATAAAGGCACTCACAGGAGATACACACGCACAGACACTAGAAAGCGAAGGGATAGCAAAGCACAAATGATTAGAAAGCTTGCTCTATCACTTATCCAATGTGACTGGAAATGGACCTTCATTTTGTTCTACCTCGACAGTGGTATTAGCTCCTTGTTGAGCTCAACCTATCAGGAAGATAAAAATGAGGGGAAATTAAAAATCATAAATGGGTAAATCTACTAGAACCAAAGGGTAAGTACTTATCTTGTTTATAACAACAAAGATCTATGAATGGTGGAGACGAAGAAGTCTTCTTTTGGGCTGATTTCACGGCATTTGTGAGACACAAAAATGCCTTGAGTGAAATACACCTAAAGCTTCACCATTTCAGCGATTGATGGTGCTTTACAGATCGATGGAGGTACTTGTTCTTCAGGCCACTCAGACCCTTGTTGATACGAAGAAGATGAAGCTGGGACGATTCCGCAGCTGGTAACTGGCGAAGAAGAAGCTCAAATGTCACTTTCCCTTTTCTATTTTTACCCCTTTCCTTTTTTTGTTATTTTTAGCCTATTTAGTTTGATTTTTTCTCTTTTCTTTATTTTGGGTTGGGCCTTCATTTTGGGCTCACACCCTTGTGTTTATTTTGATATTATTTGTTGTTAATAAAAGGTCTTCTAGACCAGCTTTTTGATAAAATAAAAAAATTGATAATTTAATAGAGACTATTAGAGAGTAGAAGACTCAAGACTTGAGAGTTGAGAGAGTAGAATGTAGATGAAGAAGAAGAAAATTTGTGTAGTAAATAATAAAGGGGTGAGGGATTCTTATAGTTAAAAATTAGGATTAAAATATATTTTTAAGAACTTTAGGGTATTAAATAAATTTTGGGGGGTAGGGGGGTGTTTTGGGTGAAATGACCTTTGGGTGGTGTCACGCCCCGAGGTTATCCCTTAGATGTAACACGGGATCTGGGGCACGAGTGTCCTACACTAACCCTTGGTCATAGCATACTCAGTCATTCATAAGAAAGCATAGCGGAAGCATAGATAGAATATTAGGCAATCTAAAATCATAAATGATAAGTCAATATGAAACATAGTTTTAAAAGAGTGACTCGAATACTGACTATTTCTGAAAAGCCTCTACACATGACATAATGAGTTTCTAGGATAAGACCTTAGCTAACTCGAGGTACGGAAGTAAATAACCAATAACTAGATAGAATCATAACTAGCCCTCGAACCATAAGGACTGACCGACTGGAAATGGCCTGCGATCTCTAGGCACGTGCCTGAGGAAGGGAACCTGAATCTGCATCATCAAGAGGATGCAGCGCAAGTATGTGTCAGTACTATAGGATGTACTGAGTATGTGAGATATACATAATTATGATAAAATATACTTAAAATATGCTTAAAATGAGCTCTTTCAAAATAAGAGATAACATAAGAAATTATCCAGATATAAGGCATAAATATGAAGTAAATCCAATGTTCAAAGTAAAGTATCATATAACTTCATAACTTGAAAATAATCATGTGGAAGTTTATCTTAATCAACACTAAACCATGACAAGCTACAATGTCCAGTGTCATGCACCCACACTGAAAAAGGTTGTCCTAACCGGCCAAGGTTAGAACCATGTTCATAAGGATCTTTTCATAAGCTACGGAGGGCAACCTACGGTGGCAACGTAGTTTTAGACTTGGGTTATCTAGAACCCTCATCACTCGGTTCTAAATACTACTCTCAAAATATATAACATAAGGCTCACATACATGTGACATATTTAAATGTCAAGCTTGTTCATAAACATGTTCATGACCCGAATCTTCATACTACTCACGAATCTTGGTTTAGAAAATAATTCATGAACATTGATGGCACATCATGTGTTTTGCATTGCATAATAGATCATAACTTGAATACTTTCATGGCACTAGTTCAATTTCATAATACATATACTTTCATAAAATATAGGAACTAGGCATGCACTTGCTTGAAATTCATGAAAACATGCTATCAAATATCCAATTTACTTGAATCAAATTATGCATGCAGAATTTGCCATAATTAGCCTTCAATTTGAAAATAGGAGTTCATATGTAAGAACCCATGCAAAATCAAGCAATTTAGTAGTAATTTCATAATAAAATTATGAGAAGGCAATTTATAGCAAAACCCATAATATTTGGATAAAAACGCTAATTTGAAAATTCATGAAATCAAAATAAAGATTTGGTGTTTTGGGAACAAGGGTGAAAGGAACCCATTGTTGAATACCCACATACCTTGATTGAAGCTAACCCACTTGAAATTGAAAAGAAAATGAGACTTGAACTTGGAGCTTGAGACTTGGAGCTTGAAGGAGTTCTCTTCCTTTTTGGGAGATGAATGAGGTAATGAGAAGGGACTTAGACTAATAAGGTTAGAAATCATGCTAAGAATGGCCAAAACGACCTCACTTAGGAGTTAGAAGGGTGGGTAATTATAAAAATATCCCTGGAATTTAATTAAGAAATGCTGATAAAAAGGGTCGACTTCAGGAATCACGGGCCGGTTGCACGAGTCGTAGTTTGAACCACGACTCGTAGTTCCCACTCATGGTTCCTAGCCAAATTACCAACCTGCAGAAGGCATTCTACGGGTCAACAAGACGGACCCGTAGAAAGGATTACGATTTGTAGAACCAATTCGTCGTTTCTAAGGGTTTTGGCAAGCCTCTGAGCAGGTTCCATGAGTTAACAGGGCGGACCCGTAATTCAAATCACGGTTCGTAGTCTTGACTCGTGGTTCCTGGGAATCAGTTAGTCCTTAGGTCTGGTTCCACGAGTTGACAGTACGGGCCATAGATTTAACTACGATCTGTAGAACCTGTCACTCCCCGAGGTTACCCCCTGGACGTAACACGGGACTTGGGACCGCAAGTGCCCCAAGCTAATCCCTTGGTCATAGCATACTCAAGCACAACAAAGATAAGCGGAAGCATAACAGATAAATCCAGAATCACATAAATAGGTAATCAAGAAAGAAATACAAAATCTAAAAAGAGACTCGAACACTGTCTATGTCTAAAAAGCCTCTACATGACATAAGGAGCTTCTAGGACAAGACCCTAGCTAACTCAAAGTACGTAAGTAAGGAATCGACATAAACTAAAACATATCTAGTCCATGACCTAAGAGGGCTCACAAACAGCTGACAGAAAAGTGGCATGGAAGCTCTAGCCACGTGTCTGGAAAGGAACACCTGAATCTGCATCATCAAAGGATGCAGCGCAAGATATGTGTCAGTACTATAGAATATACCGAGTATGCGAGTAATGCATGAATCATGATAAAAAAAATAGTTTAAAACATACTTAAGAATGAGCTTGTTACGTAAAGAAAGAACATGAATAAATATCAAGGTATAAAACATGCAACATGAAATAAAGCTTAAGTTTCATAGTATTGAATCATATAACTTCATAGCTTGAAATTAAACATGTGGGAGTTTCTCTTAACAGACATTAAACCATGCTGAGCTACATGGAGTCTAGCGTCATGTAACCCCACTAAAAAGAGTTATCCTAATCGGCCAAAGTTAGAACCATGTCAAACCAGGATCCTGTCATGATAAGCCATGGAGGGCAACCTACGGTGGCAACATAGTTTTGGACTTGGGTTATCTGAACCCTCATCTCTCGGTGCTAAATACTACTCCCAAAACATATAACATGAGATCATATACATGTGACATATCTGATGGCAAACTTGTTCATAATGTTTTCATACCCCGGATCATCATACTACTCATGAATTAGGGTTTAGAAATCAATTCATGAGCATTGATGGAACATCGGGTGTCTTGTGTTGCATAATACTTCATAACTTGTGAAATTTGTGTACTTCATGACTTGTAAAAATTTGCATGGCTCTAGTTCAATTTCATAATACATATATTTTCATAGAACATAGGAACTAGGCATGCACATGCTTGAAAATCCATAATGAACATGTTATCAAAATCCAATTTGCTTAAACCAACTTCATGCATGTAGAAATTTCTATGGTTAAGCTTCAATTTATGAAATAAGAGTTAACATGTAAAAACCCATGTGAAATCATGCAATTTTAATAGTAATTTCATAATCAAATCATGAGAAGATCATATTTAGCAATATCCATGAGAATTGGATAAGAACCCTAATTTGAAGATCATGAAATCAAAAGTTGAATTAGGAGTTTTGGGCACAAGGGTGAAATGAGCCCATTGTTGATTACCCACATACCTTGATTGAAGATAACCCACTTGAATTGGAAAGACTTTGGAGGCTTGAATTTGGAGCTTGAGACTTGAAGCTTTGGAGAAGAATTTTCCTTTTTGGGAGAAGAGTGAAGTAATGAGAAGGAACTTAGGCTAATGAGGGTGAAAACCCTTCTTAAAATAGTCAAAACAACATCATTTAGGAGTTAAAAGAGTGGGTAATGATTAAAATACCCCTGGGACTTAATTAGGAAAAAGCTGATTTAAATCTCGGTTTCAGGTTCCACGGGTGGAGTTTATGACTTGTAGACCTAACCACGACTCGTGATTTCTTCTCATGGAAACTGCCCAAGATTTTAGGCTACTGAAGGTCCCCTACGACTCAACAGGATGACTCATGGAAGCTTCCACAAGTCATAGGACCAAGTCGTGGGAATCAGGGGACCTGACCACTCTCTGTCTGAGTTCCACGCGTTGGTTCCACGACTCGTGGAAACTTCCATGAACCGTGAATCTGATCATGGTTCTCAGACCTGAGGATGGTCTGCAAGACTGGAATCACGAGTCACTTCCATGACTCGTGGAACCACCCACGTCTCGTGGACTTGACCCGTGATCCCTGGAAGTTCAAAAATTTCTGCAAGTTCTGAGTTTAAAAGTTGGATCGGTTTCCGGAGTGTTACAATATCTCCCCCTTGGGATCATTCATCCTCGAATGAAGACTAAGCAAGGGAAACTGAAGAGAAAATAGCCCAACTAGCAATAAAACATAGAAATCAAGGAATAAACATGAAAACTGAACTTTCCAACTTAAAACATGGTTAAATCAACTTCGAAAACATGAATGCATGCCAGGATCATGAGAGTAACTGATGGAACAGGATCGGAGGAACATACTAAGGATGAAACTATTACCTCAAGTTGGAACGGAATAGGAAGGAAAGAGATGGGGATATTTGGCCTTCATGGCCTCTTCGGCTTCCCAAGTAGCTCCTTCAACAAGCTGATTTCTCCAAAGAACCTTTATCGAAGCAACTTCTTTGTTTCTCAACCTCCGAATCTGACGATCAAGGATCTCTAAGGGAACCTCCTCATAGGTGAGACTATCCTTCAGACCCACATCCTCCAAAGGGACAATCAAGCTCGAATCACCAACACACTTCTTCAACAAGGAAACATGAAAAACGGTATGAACCGCTTCCAACTCTGATGGCAAATCCAACTCATAAGCAACCTTACCAACCTTCCTCAGAATATGATACGGACCTACAAAACGGGGACTAAGCTTCCCCTTCTTGCCAAATCTCATCACACCCTTCATAGGTGACACCTTTAAGAAAACCCAATCATCAACTTCAAATTCCAACTCCCTTCTCCTCACATCCGCATAAGATTTCTGTCAACTCTGAGCGGTCTTCAACCTCTCCCTAATAAGCTGAACCTTCTCCATAGTCTTATGAACCGTATCTGGACCAATCAAGGCTGCCTCACCTACTTTAAACCAACCAATAGGAGATCTACATCTCCGACCATAAAGTGTCTCAAACGGAGCCATATGGATGCTAGAATGAGAGCTGTTGTTGTAGGCAAACTCGATAAGAGGTAAGTGATCATCCCAATTACCTTTGAAATCAATCACACACTCTCTCAACATATCCTCCAAAGTTTGAATAATACGCTCTGCCTGGCCGTCTGTCTGAGGGTGAAAATTTGTGCTAAGCTTCACCTGGGTACCAAGACCTTTCTGAAATGATCTCCAAAACTAAGATGTAAACTGAGGACCTCTATCAGAAATGATAGACAAGGGAACACCATACAATCGAACTATCTCCTGGATGTAGAGTCGGTCATAATCGTCTGCTGAATCGATAGTCTTAACAGCCAAGAAGTGGGATGACTTGGTCATCCGTTCGACAATCACCCAAATGGAATCATGTTGCCTTCGAGTACGAGGCAAACCAGTAATAAAGTCCATATTGATTGCTTCCCATTTCCAAGTGGGAAGGTCAATATCTTGAATCATGCCACCTGGCCTTTGATGCTACACCTTTACTTGTTGATAGTTGGGACACTTAGCCACAAACCCAGCTATGTCCCTCTTTATACCATTCCACCAAAAGACTTCCCGTAGATCACGGTACATCTTAGTAGTATCCGGATGAATGGAATATCTAAAACTATGAGCCTCAGCCAGAATCTGCTGTCTCAATCCATCTACATCTGGCACACATAAGCGACCCTAATAACGAAGCACACCATCTCCCCCTTGGGAGAAAACCTCCACCCGCTGCTGATGAACTGCACCCTTAAGCTGAAGTAGAATGGGATCCTTGTCTTGCTTTGCCTTCACCTCAGCTACCAAAGAGAATTCAGCACCATTTTGTATAATCACACCACCTTCTGTCGAGTCCATAAGGCGAACTCCCAACCGAGCTAGCCTATGAACCTCCTTGACCAATTCCTTCTTTCCATCTTCAACAGAAGAAACACTTCCCATAGACAGTCTACTCAAAGCATCCGCCACGACATTGGCCTTACCCAGATGGTAAAACACACTCATATTATAATCCTTAAGGAGCTCAAGCCATCTCCTTTGTCGCAAATTCAATTCCTACTGAGTGAACACATACTGAAGGCTCTTATGATCGGTGAATACATCCACATGCACCCCATACAGATAATGTCTTCAAATCTTCAAAGCAAAGACCACGGCTGCCAACTCCAGATCATGAGTAGGATAGTTCTTCTCATGAGTCTTAAGCTATCTCGAAGCATAAGCAATCAACCTACCACGCTACATCAAAACACAACCCAAACCAATCCTAGAAGCATCACAATACACAACAAAATCATCTAATCCCTTGGGTAGAGCTAACACTGGAGCTGTGGTCAATCTAGTCTTCAATTCCTGAAAGTTCTTCTCACACAAGTCGGACCACTGAAATTTTACCTTCTTATGAGTCAATTGGGTCAAAGGGGCAGCAATGGGAGAAAATCCTTCCACAAACCTCCTGTAGTAACTAGCAAAACCCAAAAAGCTCCTAATATCAGACGGGGAAGTGGGTCTAGGCGAGTTCTTTACTGCCTCTATCTTTTGAGAATCAATTCGGATACCATCACTAGTCACAATATGACTCAGAAAGGCAACTGACTGCATCCAGAACTCACACTTGCTAAACTTAGCAAACAATTGTCTATCCTTGAGAGTTTGCAACACAACCCCCAAGTGGTCTGCATGCTCCTCCTCACTTCGAGAGTAGATGAGGATATCATCAATGAACACAATCACAAATAAATCCAAATATTTCTTGAACACGCTATTCATCAAATCCATAAAAGCTGCAGGAGCATTCGTTAGACCAAAAGACATCACAACAAATTCATAATGACCATACCGAGTTTTGAAGGCTGTCTTCAGAATATCACACTCTCTAACACGAAGCTGATGATAATCAGATCTAAGGTCGATTTTGGAGAAGAAACTAGCACCCTGAAGCTGATCGAACAAGTCATCAATCCTAGGAATGGGATATCTATTCTTGATTGTGACCTTGTTCAACTGACGGTAGTTAATACACATTCTAAGAGAACCATCTTTCTTTCGAACAAACAAAACTGGGGCATCCCATGAAGAAATGCTAGGCCTGATGAAACCCTTATCGAGAAGATCCTTCAACTGATCTTTTAATTCCTTAAGTTCCGTGAGAGCCATTCTATAGGGATGAATAGAGATAGGGTTCGTATCTGGGAGAAGATCTATCCCAAAGTCTATCTCCCGTTCGGGAGGGACTCCAGGAAAATCCTTGGGAAACACTTCTGGAAACTCATTCACAACAGGAACAGAATGAAGGGGTGGGGTTTTGGACTCCGTGTCCATAACCCGCACTATGTGATAAACATACCCCTTTAAAATCATCTTCCTAGCCTTAAGATAAGATATGAAGCGACCTTTCGAGGAAGGGGAACTACCTTGCCATTCTAAAACAGGTTCATCAGGAAACTTGAAACTGACCACACGAGTACGGCAATCAACAGAGGCATAACATGCATACAACCAATCCATACCAAGAATGACATCAAAATCAGTCATCTCCAACTCTACTAGATCCGCTGAAGTGACCCTATGAAGGACTGAGATAGGGAAATTTTGGTAGATTCTTTTTGCTAAGACTGACTCACCAAAAGGAGTAGAAACACAAAAGGGTTCTAAAAGCAATTCAGAACAAACTTCAAACTTGCATGCTACATAAGGGGTCACAAAAGATAAGGAAGATCCAGGGTCAAACAAAGCATACACATAGAAAGAGAATATTTTCAACATACCAGTAATAACATCTGGGGAACCCTCATGATCCTGACGAGAGCACATAACATAAAGGCAGTTCTGGCGCTGACCACCAGAACTAGAAGTTGTGCCCTACTGGGCTGGTCTACCTTCTGAAGCTGTTGGGGCAGACTGAGTCCTACCATCTCCCTGCCCCTTCTTAGCTGAAGGGCAATCTCTAATCAAGTGTCCAGCCTGTCCACACCCAAAGAATGCACCCGTGCCCAAACGACACTCTCCCAGGTGATTCTTCCCACACTTGCTGCAACTAGGATGGGAAGGTCCCTTAGCAACACTTCTATGAGACTGGGAATATGAACCAAGTCCTCTACCACCCTGATTATGACGAGGCCTATGAGCCTGGGAAGGAGCACTAGCAGAAGAATGCACGGATCCTGATGACTTCTTCTGGAAAGAAGAGCAATGTCCACCTCCAAACCTGTGATGACCAAAACCTGATCCCTCGGATCTAGCCCTCTTGTTCTCCCTCACCATCTCCCTTAGCTTGTCACCCTCAATCTGTTGGGCATGAGTCATACGTCGGGAAATATTCATATCACTCAATAGCAAACCAGACCTACACTCTTTCTTCACCGTATCAAAAACCCCATAGATGAACTTGCTTATTTGATCATGCGGGTCCGCCACCATGGAGGGTGCATATCTAGACAACTGAGTGAACTTCAGACTATACTCTTGAACCGACATCGACTCATGTCTCAAGTTCACAAATTCCTCCACCTTCGCTTACCTCAACTCTCGGGGAAAGAACCTATCAAAGAAGGCCCTCTAAAAACACTCCCAAGTCATGGGGATCGCGTACCTCACCCTAGCCTCCTTACATTGGGTAAACCAAATGTGAGCTACATCCTTGAGTTAGTAGGATGCAAGCTCCACACAATCAACACCAACCACTTGCATAACCTCGAAGATCTTCCTCACTTCATCAATAAAGTTGAGCGGGTTCTTACTCACTTTCGAACCCCAGAATTCAGGCGGGTTCATACAGATAAAGTCACGAATTTGGGCCGCTACCCCACCTTGAGGATGAATAGGGGCAGGAGCCTGTTGATTGGCTTGAGTGGCCAAAGTCTGGGCTAGCAAATGGATGGCGTTTCTGAACTCCTCATTCGTGACATCGGGGACCAGAACGGGAGGAGCAGCATTCCAAGCAGCTCGGGGAGGCATAGCACGTCGAGGAGGCATAATCTGAAATGTACAAGATGAGGATTAGAAGAACATAAGAGTTAAGCTCTATCGCACGACATGATCATGAAAGAAGTGAGGTTTTCTAAGACATCTCATAGCTTCCCTCTCATATGTGTGGTGCGCTTCACACACATGAAAAAGACTCTACTCGATGCGGCTTTCAGACATCCTAGGACTCTTGAACCTGAGGCTCTGATACCAAGTTTGTCACACCCCGAGGTTACCCCCTGGACGTAACACGGGACTTGGGACCATAAGTGCCCCAAGCTAACCTCTTGGTCATAGAATACTCAAGCATAACAAAGATAAGCGGAAGCATAACAGATAAATCCAAAATCACATAAATAGGTAATCAAGTCAAAAGAAATACAAAATCCAGAAAGAGACTCGAACACTATCTATGTTTGAAAAGCCTCTATATGACATAAGGAGCTGCTAGGACAAGACCCTAGGTAACTTGAAGTACGGAAGTAAGGAATCGACACAAACTAAAACATATCTAGTCCTCGACCTAAGAGGGCTCACCAAAAGCTGACAGAAAAGTGGCCTGGAAGCTCTAGCCACGTGTCTGGAAAGGAACACCTGAATCTGCATCATCAAAGGATGCAGCGCCGAATATGCGTCAGTACTATAGGATGTACCGAGTATGCGAGCAATGCATGAATCATGATAAAAAAATAGTTTAAAACATGCTTAAGAATGAGCTTGTTACGTAAAGAAAGAACATGAATAAATATCAAGGTATAAAACATGAAACATGAAATAAACCTTAAGTTTCATAGTATAGAATCATATAACTTCATATCTTGAAAATAAATATGTGGGAGTTTCTCTTAAAGACATTAAACCATGCTGAGCTACATGGAGTCCAGTGTCATGTATCCCCACTGAAAATAGTTGTCCTAACCGGACAAAGTTAGAACCATGTCGTACCAGGATCCTGTCATGATAAGCCACAGAGGGCAACCTACGGTGGAAACATAATTTTGGACTTGGGTTATCTGAACCCTCATCTCTCGGTGCTAAATACTACTCCCAAAACATATAACATGAGCTCATATACATGTGACATATCTGATGCCAAACTTGTTCATAACGTGTTCATACCCCGAATTGTCATACTACTCATGAATTAGGGTTTAAAAATCTATTCATGAGCATTGATGGAACATCGGGTGTCTTGTCTTGCATAATACTTCATAACTTGTGAAATTTGCATACTTCATGACTTGTAAAAATTTGCATGGCTCTAGTTCAATTTCATAATACATATATTTTCATAGAACATAGGAACTAGGCATGCACATGCTTGAAAATCCATAATGAACATGTTATCAAAATCCAATTTTCTTAAACCAACTTCATGCATGTAGAAATTTCCATGGTTAAGCTTTAATTCATGAAATAAGAGTTAACATGTAAAAACCCTCGTGAAATCATGCAATTTTAATAGTAATTTCATAATCAAATCATGAGAAGATCATATTTAGCAAAACCCATGAGAATTGGATAAGAACCCTAATTTTAAGATCATGAAATCAAAAGTTTAATTAGGAGTTTTGGGCACAAGGGTGAAAGTAACCCATTGTTGATTACCCACATACCTTGATTGAAGATAACCCACTTGAATTGGAAAGACTTTGGAGGCTTGAACTTGGAGCTTGAGACTTGAAGCTTTGGAGAAGAATTTTCCTTTTTGGGAGAAGAGTGAAGTAATGAGAAGGAACTTAGGCTAATGAGGGTGAAAACCCTTCTTGAAATAGTCAAAACGACATCATTTAGGAGTTAAAAGAGTGGGTAATGACTAAAATACCCCTAGGACTTAATTAGGAAAAAGCTGATTTAAATCTCGGTTTCAGGTTCCACGGGTGAAGTCTACGACTCGTAGACCTAACCACGACTCGTGATTTCTTCTCGTGGAAACTGCCTAAGATTTCAGGCTGCTGAAGGTTCGCTATGACTCAACATGACGACTCGTGGATAGGACCAAGTCGTGGGAATCAGGGGACCTGACCACTCTCTGTCTGAGTTCCACGGGTTGGTTCCACAAACCGTGGAAACTTCCACGAACCGTGAACCTGACTTATGGTTCTCAGACCTGAGGATGGTCTGTAGGACTGGAATCACGAGTCACTTCCACGACTCGTGGAACCACTCACGACTAGTGGACTTGACCCGTGATCCCTGGAAGTTCAAAAATTTCTGCAAGTTCTGAGTTTAAAAGCTGGATCGATTTCCGGGGTGTTACAGAACCAACTCGTGGTTCTCAGACCAGAGACTGATTTTGGCACACTTAAATCACGGATCCACTCCACGACTCATGGTTTGAACCACGATCCGTGATTTGGACCCGTCATTTCTAGAAAGTTCAGAATTTTCAGATTTCTTAAGTTTAAAAGCTGGATCGGATTTCGGGGTGTTACAGGTGAGGCCCACTAGCCGTTGGCAAAAGCTATCCCAACGACATTCTCATTTAAAAAAGAAATTCAAAAGTTTCCTGCCTAGTCATATCGAACCGAATCAGATCGAAACCGGTACAAATCAGACCGGGATGATCCGGTAAAATTACCCCTTCCGTCCCGTTCTGTATCCTGGTACCCCCTACCCCCTTCCCCAACCGGAGGCTATCGAGCTGGACCGGAACCGGTGACGGACCGGTACCGGTACCGGTAGCTCCCGGTTTCGCTACCAGACTTAGTGCTGCCTACTTGGATATTTCCTTTTATATTTTTTTTGTTTTAATTTGTTTATCTTACTTTTCTTTTTAATATGTTATATATTTAAAAATTACGTAAAAAGTAGTATAAATCACAATAATTAATGACTTAAAATATTTAAAAGGCATAAAATTTTGATTGCCTCTCCAAATTTTATCGGTGTCACATAAATTGGGATAGAAGAAAAAGTACTATAAATCACAATAATTAACAACTTAAAATATATAAAATCATATAAAAAAAATTGATTGACTATCTAAACTCTATTTGTGTATTTTATAAAGGGCGATAAGCAGGCACGAGATTGACGTGTCTGCTTGTGCTTCCTGCTTGCATATTTTCTCTTATACTTTCTCCGTTTTAATTTATTTATCTTACTTTTTTTAATTGGTTATATATTTAAAAATTACATAAAAAGTAATATAAATCATAATAATTAATAACTTAAGTATTTGAAAGACATAAACATTTGGTTGTCTCTCCAAATTTTATCAGCGCCACATAAATTGAGGCAGAAGAAAAAGTGTTATAAATCACAATAATTAACAACTTAAAATATATAAAAGATATATAAAAAATTTAGTTGACTCTCGAAATTGAATTAATGCCGCATAAATTGGGACATAGGGAGTAACATATATTATTTGAAAATTACGTAAAAAGTATTATAAATCACAATAATTGACAACTTAAAATATATAAAAATCATATAAAAAAATTAATTGACTATCTAAATTCTATTTGTGTCACATAAATTGAGACAAATAAAGTAATACATATTGGGCCCGTGCTAAGCCAGGGGCTTGTGCTGCTTGCTTGCATATTTTCTTTTATATTTTCTCCGTTTTAATTATTTTATCTTACTTTTCTTTTAAAAATCTATTATATATTTGAATATTACATAAAAAGTACTATAAATCACAAAAATAACAACTTATAATATTTAAAAGACATAAAAAATTTAGTCAACTTTTAAAATTTTATCAGTGTCACATAAATTGAGACAGAAGAAAAAAGTACTATAAATCACAATAATTAACAACTTAAAATTTATTTTAAAATGGCAACAAGCAGGCACGAGGTCGACATGCTTGCTTGTGCTGCCTGGTTGCATATTTTCTTTTATATTGTCTCCGTTTTAATTTGTTTTATCTTATTTTTCTTTTTAAAATCTATTATATATTTGCATATAAAGTACTACAATTCATAATATAACAAAAAAGTACTACAAATCATAATATAACAACTTAAAATATTTAAAATACATAAAAAATCTCGAAATTTTATCACTGCCACATAAATTGAAACAGAAGAAAAAAGTACTATAAATCATAATAATTAACAACTTATAATTACCTTACTTATAAAGGAGGATAAGCAGGCAGCTGGTCGACGTACCTGCTTGTACTGTTGCCTGCTTAGATATTTCTTTTAATAATTTCTCTGTTTTAATTTATTTACCTTATTTTTTAAAATTTGTTATATATATTTAAAAATTACGTAAAAATATTATAAATCACGATAATTAATAACTTAAAATATTTAAAAGACATGAAAATTTTTGCTTGCTTGGATATTTCTTTTTATACTTTCTCCGTTTTAATTTGTTTATCTTAGTTTTCTTTTTAATCTGTTATATTTGAAAATTGCGTAAAAAGTACTATAAATCACAATAATAACAACTTCAAAATATTTCAAAAAACATTAAAAAAATTGAACTACTCTCAAAATTTTATTAATGCCACATAAATTGGGACAGAAAAAAAAGTACTATAAATCGCAAATAATTAAGAATTTAAGATATTTAAAAGATGTATAGAAAATTTAGTTGACTCTCAAAATTGTATCGATGCCACATAAATTGACACAGAGGGAGTAACATATATTATTTAAAAATTACGTAAAAAATATTATAAATGACAATATCTAACAACTTGAAATATCTAAAAATCATATAAAAAATTTGATTGACTATCTAAATTCTATCTGTATCACATAAATTAACACAAAAAACGTAATATGTATTGGGCATGTGCTGAGCACGGGCTTCGATATCTAGTATATATGTGTGTATATATATACACAAAAAAAATAACATTAACAACGAAAACACCAAATATAACAGAGACCAACGGGAGGAGAATTTGAAGAATGCATTGGCTGTTGAAAATCAATGTGTGCTTGACTTGAAATTGCTACTAGTGTTGAAGAGAGTTCACATTGCCAAATTGCCGAGTAGAAAACTGAAGTGCTTGAAATTGCCACATTACCGAAAAAGTGGATTATGTGTTGTAATAATAAGAAATTAGGTTACCAGGTGTAATAATTTTATTTTAATATTCATATAATGTAGATTTAACTTAACACACATTTTTACCTGTTCAAATTTAATCTAATTCATTTATTTGCCACCTATAATTGTAACCTACTCTCAATTGCTTTTCCTATCGTATTAATTTTGCCTCAACCCTAAATCATGAGTTTTTACTCAATTCCATTGTTTATACTTGGTCAGAATTGTGAAGAAGTTTTTAAAAAAGTAAAAAAAAAAGAGTTAAATTTATAATCTTAAATATGTTATAGTAAAGTTTTAAAATTATATTATTTTAAAATTAGAAAGTATGTCACTTTATGTGACAGTAAAAAAATATGACATATAAATTAAATGATAACAGTAATATATTAGTTTCCTTGTTATATTTGCACATACCATTAGCGGTACCTTAGAGAACGCTGAGGCAGCAGCGCGGCTAAGTAAATGGGTTGGAGTTGTCTAATCCACATGTAAGATTAGTCTCTGAGTGTATACGTAATATTTTCTCCATTTTAATTTATGACACACATTTTTAAAAAAAAATTAATCTAAAAAGATATCACAATTTCATAATTAAAAATACTTTAACTTTAAAAAATTTCTTTTACCTTTACGGGTCATTTGATAGGGTGTATAAGAATAATGCAGCATATGGTGTATTAGTAACGATTGTATTAGTAATATTGATATTAGTTATGCTGAGATTTTTCTTATGTCAGTGTTTGATTTGGTGTATTAAAAATAACATGCATTACATAATTTCTATAAAAAAATATTTACTTACAAAAATACCCTCCACAAACATGATGGAAAGGATGTGTAAAAGATATTGAGGGACATTTGTGTTTTTAACCATGCTAATGCATGCATTATCATTGCATTACTAATACCATGGATTTTCATGTATTAATTATATACTCCTTAAACTAAATTGAGTGTATAACTAATGCATAGTTTGAAACAATGTATCAAATAAGGTATTAGTAATACACAAAACTAATGTATTCATTATCATTTCCAATACACTCTATCAAACGACCCTTTAGTGAAATGATCTATATAGTTACACAAATGATCAAGGATCTTTTAAATCATAAATTTCAAAAAATTTATTTCTTTTGTAAAATTTGTGTTAAGTCAAATTGTGCCACATGAACGGGATGAACAGGAGGAGTAGTAAAGAAACATAGTAGTTTAAATTAAGTAGTCAATTAGTCTTATTGGGCTATGTTTTATATGGTCCACTATGAATGCAAGGGATGAAAGGAATATTGAGGTGGTGTTCGACTCAGACACTCCATTTTCAAATGTTGTTTCTAGCAGGGCTAGCG
Source organism: Jaltomata sinuosa (assembly GCA_003996215.1). Taxonomy (NCBI): domain Eukaryota; kingdom Viridiplantae; phylum Streptophyta; class Magnoliopsida; order Solanales; family Solanaceae; genus Jaltomata; species Jaltomata sinuosa. The sequence goes on along the minus strand of QJPP01007529.1, from coordinate 3,050 downwards.
GTCATTGTATGTGAATGTCACTTAAGCTATTATACACTATATGAAGAGACATCACTAGAGGTGCAACAACTCAACGCCAATTATTTTTCTATCATCGATTTGTCATCCCATATGTATGTATGTGTGTGGGTGATGCCCGGAGGCAGGCAGATGAGGATAGATCATAGAAAAGGACTGACAAACTATTAGGCTAACAAACTAATTCTGAAGAAGGAGTACTGCACATGATACTTTAGGCGAATCTCACATCGGAATATTGGGGGGAAATGAAGATCATATAAGGCATACCACAAGTTTATATGGTACGTGCACTTTTATGCTCGAAGATAATGACGTAGCCCAACCTTAAGGCATACCAAAAGATAATGACACTTTTATGCACATGACACTTTAGGTGAATCTCACTTTTATTTAAAACATTATGAATTAATGATGATACATAAATGTAAGCTCAATTATAAGTGTACGTTTTATGTACTTGGCGGGTCTAGTGTGATAGTATAATTAAGCTCTACCTAGTGAAGCCTGTAATAGGAGGGCTCAAATGGGTTTCATTCTCTGCTCATATTCATTGTTCTTCTCTAGTGTCCTGAATTTGCAAATAAATAATTGAACTTCAACACACAACCTTAAAGTTTGAACTTCATTACACACTACTAGAAAAACAGGGAAAACCGACCTCAAAATACCGACATCCGGAGGTCGGTTTTCCCTGAAATACCGACTCAAAACCGACTCACAAGACCAAGTCGGAAAAGGCTTGGTTGGTTTCGTATACCGACATCGTGAGGTCGGTAAATACCGACCTCCGGATGTCGGTTTTAATTTTAATTCCAAAAATTAAGAATTTAATATATATTTTATTTTCTTTTATTTCCGACTTCCTGAAGTCGGTTTCTTTTTTAAAAAATATTATTAAAAATATAATATACTGACCTCCGGAGGTCGGTATTGTTTAATTTCTAATTTATTATCTTTTTGGTGTTCCGACCTCCGGAAGTCGGTATTACTGAATTTTTAATTTATTATTTTTTTGATTTTCCGACCTCCGAAGTCGGTATTAATGAAATTTTAATTTATTATTTTTCTGATATTCCGACCTCTTGAGGTCGGTATTATTTAAATTTCATTTTTCTATTTCAGTTGATTCCGACTTCCTGATGTCGGTATTTTTGAAAAATTTACCAAAAATACCGACATCAGGAACTCGGTATTTTTGGAAAATTTATTAAAAATACCGACATCCTGATGTCGGTATTTCTGGAAAATTTATTAAAAATACCGACATCAGGAAGTCGGTTTTCTGGAAAATTTACCAAAAATACCGACCTCTGGAGGTCGGTTTGTTGTCGATATTTTGCCATAAAATTGGCAGTAAATTGCTGCAATTTGAATTGCCCACCTGCATATTTGATAATGCATATATTCAACCAAAACCAGCTCAAATAGCTGTCAAGACGATATTTTTCTATATTTACGTTTCACTACTTCAAATTAAACTTAAAATACGATCAAACAATCTAAAAAGTGTACAAACTATATATACTAAGTTCAAAATGTCTAGTAGTTAGGTACAACACAACTACTCATCATTAGCATCCTCATCCTCATCCTCTTCACCCTCCTCATCCTCTTCACCCTCCTCATCCTCTTCACCCTCCTCACCCTCGATATCAGACTCATCCACTAGGCATCGACGTTTATCACTAGCACAATGAGGAATAATCTTTCCCGACTCAAAAAGAGATTTTAACTGGGACTGAAGCTCCGCATACCTCTTGTTCTCTATCTCCTTTGATGCTGCAATCTGTTCAATCTGCTCGTCTCTTTTCTTCTCCCTTTCGTTTGATGCAGCAAGCTCGGCAGTGAGCATAGATATCTTCTCCTTCATTACAGACACAACCGCTTTATCCACATTATCGAAGCCTGAAGATGATGGACAATAAAACCAGGGTTTCTTCTCCGCAAAAGCCTTTTGTGTGTAACCATAGACTGAACCTCTTACTGGTTCACCCGCCCTCTCTCGCCAAAATTGTTCTACTTGTTCATCTGTAAGCGGTGTGTCCTGACTTTCAGGAGGTTGAGTACTACGGTACTCCTGAATTCTTTGCACAAACGACTCCTATATTTAAATGAATAACTCTTAGCATATGAATATAATAAATAAAAGAAAAAAAAGAATAAAAAAAATAGTTTGAATGCAGTTCTTACATGTGTCTGTTGAGCACGTGTCTCACACCAACTTTCATCTGTGGAATTTTTTGGCGTCTTTGTGTGACAAACTTTGAATAACTCTTCCTGTGTTACAGGCCTACCCAAGTCTTTTTCCTGCAAACAACATGCATATATTGTGATTATTAATCTCCAAAAGCTACTTATCAAAAAGGATAATTTTATTTAACTAAATTAAGAAAATATACCATTCTCTTCTTTCTAGTAAGCTGGCTAATGGCCCCACCAGTGTGCAAAGAGCCGCCCTTATCCGATGCTCGAGCCTTCTTCCCGATTTCCCTTCTCTTAAGAAATTTTTCATCACTTTTTTAGAAATTCAATAACTTGGCCCACATATCTGGCACCACAAAAGATGGAACTCTATTTTCTGCCCGACAATCAGAAAATAGGCCACTAAGCGCCTTCCCAGCTCTATATTTGAAGTTACTTTGAACTTTATTCTCATGCTCAGGAGCCCATACGTAATATTTTAACTTACTACACTTTACTTATTTTAAGTCACTAATTCAAATTTTAACTTACTACACTTCACTATTTTAAGTCACTAGTTCAAAATTCCAACTAACAACTAACTACACTTTACTTATTTTAAGTCACTAATTCAAATTTTAACTTACTACACTTCACTATTTTAAGTCATTAGTTCATAATTCCAAAATTTTAACTTACTACACTTTACTTATTCTAAGTCACTAGTTCAAAATTTTAACTTACTACACTTCACTATTTTAAGTCATTAGTTCATAATTCCAAAATTTTAACTTACTACACTTTACTTATTTTAAGTCACTAGTTCAAAATTTTAACTTACTACACTT
>QJPP01007528.1:0-17500 GCA_003996215.1 Jaltomata sinuosa | reverse complement strand
TAGGAGTTATATTCTTTCAAGGATATGTCTTCCTTAATGACAATCCTCTTATAATTTTGTTTCCTTCTTTTATAGGATTCCTTCCTTCATCGATCCTGGTACTATGCATATTACCATATTTAGCTATCTCGCCTTTAGTAACTTGCCTGCACCTGTACTATACGTGTACCTAGTTCTCAAAACACTAGTTGTGACTAATCAAAAGTTTTAATCAAGATGCATGGAAGAGCTTTCACAATTTTACACTCTTAGCTTTATAATTTGATCACCTTTCAAGTAACTAATTAGGTGTTATCTATTTCCTTTTGGGAAAGAAAAATAATTAAGTATTAGTCGAACTTAAGCTTGGAAACAATATGAGGGAACTACGTCCATATATATATATACTAGTCTCTGGAAACGTGCGTTGCACGTTTATCACAAAATATTTACTATAAAATTTGTATCATAATATGATAAATTTTAAATGATGCACACATATCTTAGAAATTTTGTTACCTCGTTAGGATTGGTAAAAGCATTGTGACAAAGACGAGTCAAAAATTCTAGCTGGGAAATGTCAGATCCTCATAAAATATTTTTTCATGAGTTACAAGAGGTTTGACTATGTTGGAACATCATTTCTAACTTTAAATATTAATGGCAATATTTTTGTATGTTTTGATATCTCCTTTATAAATAAATCGCAAAGTTGAGAAATATATTTGTCCCTTTTTTCTTAAAAATAAAACATACTCAATAGGGATAAGTACGAGCGAGGGGTGTTAGGCCTATCATTTAATGAAATTAGAAAAAAAGAATACCACACAAATTTATATTGAAAAAAAAAATAGAACAGAAATAAGAGTATAAGAAAAGTAAAGAGTGAACATTTTTCACAAAACCAAAAATCATCCGAATGAAATTGGGAAAAATAATGAGAATATATAGTGCAAGGAATGAGTAACGGTTCAAATTAGGCAAACAAATAGTCCGAATTTAAATACTCAAACCAACTCTTCAAATTCCTTAGCAATGAAGAGAATATTGATTGATACAATTAAGTCTGCAAATGGTCTTTATTTGTTTTTTAAATGACAATACATGCATGAAAGTGTAAAGTTGGCTCTTAATATTTGTTTTTTAAGCGACAATACATACATGCATGAAAGTCTTTTAGTGCTCACCAACATAATTTATTACTTTCACTTGTCTTTTCATTTATCCTACTTATGGTGATTCAAATAACAGTTCCAAATGGTTCTCTTTACGATTATCCTACCTATTGTAAGTGAAATGTAAATTTATTTTTCTGATAATTAGAATGTACTAAAAAAATATTCATATAAAGTGGTCATTCAACTTTTGAGGGATATTGAATTTAATATGATAATAAAGAACCTACAATTCAATAAATATTTAAAATAATATTATTTAATTTTAATTAATTAAATATTTGATTTAGTGTAGGGGTAATTTGGTAATCCAACTTTAACATTGTGGCTTCCCATTTTTAGAATAGTATAGATAGATATATAGTGTTTAGCAGTGTAACATCCTAAAAATTTAAAGATAAAGATCCCGAACTATTTTCATGAGTCTAAGGATCATTTCTCTGGTGTGATGAGTGTTTTGGATGTGAATCATGTTCATAAGAAACTCCTACCATCAAGTTAGGTTGAAAGCACCCCAACCGATTAAGTTCTCATGTAAGATTCAACTATAGTCAACTTCAAATGATCATTACTCCTAGAATATAACGAATTAGGTGGCCTAATACCTACCAAATTAAAAGTCTTCGAGTCTTCTTTCCAACACCACCGATCGCGTATTAATCTGAGTCCAGAGTAAAATGTTATGATCAGTTTACCAAGAAGACATCTGTTTGTCTAAAGGTGACGACTCAGCTGACGAGTTGTCACACTTGTGACGATTCGTCAAGCAAGTCGTCATCCTTAACCAGATTTATCGAATTTTGGTCATTGTTCAAGTGACAACTTGTCAAGGGTCTGAGAGTTCATCACCTGAAGTGTCAACAAACCCGTTCTGCTCTATTAATGCATTTTCAAGGGGTTATTTTATTTTTCCCTATTTTTTTAAACACCAAACTACGTCATTTTAATTGGACTAAACCTGGAATTAAGCCTAAACTACCCCAAATCCCTTATTCCCTCAAAAATCAAATCGACACTTAGTCAAATACAGAGAAAAGAGGCAATTTTCTTCTCCAAGGCAATAAACTCAAGTTTTCCTTAGATTTTCTCCGTCAAAAGGTACGCAGAATGATCCCTTCTTAAATAATCTTCTAAACTCTATGGTTTTCAAATCTTACACATCTATATGATTATTAGTGAGAAGTTAGGATTATAAGCATATGTATGATAACTTGATTAAAGATGCATAAACTATGATTTGCCTATCTTTTGCTTAAAATTATGATTGTCTATATAATGAATTATACATGAAGGGATTTGATGATTTTTACTGATTTTGATGTATTCTTCAAAACGTTCAAATGATTTATTAAAGTTGAATTAGTCTACTATTTAATGAATTTTGTGAACGAATCGGATCGATGGTGAAAAATTATTGTTTCCTTACATAATTCCTGTAAATGTGGGCATAATGGATTAATGACAGACCTTATGGATTTTAAATGATGGAATGGATGACTTGCAAGTCTTGGTATGACGATACCAACTACGTCTATGCCCCTAATGGAATATATCTTATTCAATGATGTTTTAACGATACGAAAATGATAAGAATTTGGGCTTAAGAGAATTAGATGGTGAACCGAGAAGGTGTGAGCCTAAACGTCTCAACACCCGAAACTTGTGTTTTGCCGACATAGTAATGATTTGATCCTTAATTGGATGACCTTATCTTTTTCTCTACGAGGATGATTGTGCTGACCATATTGTATAGAAATCTCGACTCATGCGGCAAACACGGGTTGGAGCTTAGCCGATCGAGCGTTGATCGGACTCACATAGCCCGTGGTGTTGAATGAAAGTCGGTGATACCATCTAGTTCAAAAGTAAATGACAGAAGTCTATTGTTTTCTCTTAATGAAATTTACTATGGACATTTATTGTTAATGTATTAGAAGTATTTAAATGCCAACTTTATCAGATAAAGTATATTGTATCTATTTTCTTTGTTCTGTGTACCACTATATTCCACGTACTGACCGTCTTCGGGCGGCTACATCGTTGTATGATGTAGGTTCAGAAGCACCTTCTCATGAACACAACACTAGATTCGAGGAGACGGGTCCAGCTTTTAGTGAGCCCTCCATCTTTCGAAAGGCACCTTTATTTAAGCCTGTCAAACGGGCCGGTCTGGGTCAAACCGGCCCACTAAAGTTGCAGCCCACCGGGTTCATGGACTGGGCCGGTCCGGGTCCAAAATAAATGGGCCGGTCCGGTCCGGTCCGGGCTGTTTTGAGCAAAATGCTCAGCCAGCCCAGCCCAGGTCCGTTACCCATTTTTGGACCGGGTTTCAAGGGCCGGTCCGGTCCAATTATGTGGGCCTTCATGGGCCGGATTTGGGGGCCAGTCCATGGGTTTCACTTTTTTTTTTTTAATTTTAAATTTAAAAATTGAGTTCTAATCATGTAATGTAGTGTTATCAATTTTAAAGTGTGATATAATTTTAATCGTTTTAAATTTAAAATTTGAATTATATATTTATATTTTATAATAATGTAGTGTACTAGTGTAGTAATATTTTATATTTTATAATCATGTAATTTGAAAATATGAAATTTGAAAATATGAAATTTGAAATTCAAAAATTTAAAATTTAAATTTCTAAATCCAAACACTCCAAACTTCAAATTTCAAAGTTAAAGTTCAAATTTTAATGCATTGAAAGTTGAAATTTCAATTTTCAAAGTTGAAATTTCAATTTTCAAAGTTGAAATTTCAATTTTCAAAGTTGAAATTTCAATTTTCAAAGTTGAAATTTAAAATTTGAATTTTGAAATTCAAATTTCAAAACTTCCTATCTTCTCAAAATATTCTCCATCTATAAATAATACTACATTCCAAACACTCCACCTTTTTTTACTTTAAATTTAAAAATTGAGTTCTAATCATGTAATATAGTGATATACATATGATGTATATAGAATATTCACAATATGATATACTTGTGATGTATATAGAATATTCACAATATGATATACTTCTGATGCATATAGAATATTCACAATATGATATACTTGTGATGCATATAGAATATTCACAATATGATATACTTGTGATGTATATAGAATATTCACAATATGATATACTTGTGATGTATATAGAATACTCACAATATGATATACTTGTGATGTATATAGAATATTCACAATATGATATACATATGATGTATATAGAATATTCACAATATGATATACTTGTGATGTATATATCATATTCACTATACTTGTGATGTATATAGAATATTCACAATATGATATACTTGTGATGTATATATCATATTCACTATACTTGTGATGTATATAGAATATTCACAATATGATATACTTGTGATGTATATATCATATTCACTATACTTGTGATGTATATAGAATATTCACAATATGATATACTTGTGATGTATATAGAATATTCACAATATGATATACATATGATGTATATATCATATTCACAATATGATATACTTGTGATGTATATATCATATTCACTATACTTGTGATGTATATAGAATATTCACAATATGATATACTTGTGATGTATATAGAATATTCACAATATGATATACTTGTGATGTATATAGAATATTCACAATATGATATACATATGATGTATATAGAATATTCATATAGAATATTCATATAAAATATTCATATAGAATATTCACAATATGATATACATGTGATATATATAGAATATTCATATAGAATATTCACAATATGATATTCATATGATATATAAAAAATATATACATATAACAAATATATATAAAATATATATATAATAGATAATAGACAAGAATTAAAATTTAAATTTTATGAGAGAAAAAAATTAAAAATGCAAAGACTCAATGAGCCTTTGACTTTATTAAAAATATATTGACTGAAAAATAAAGTTGAAATTCAAAGGTTACAAATACTTTTCTCCAACTTTATAAACTAAAACAGTAAAACTAGAAAATGAAAATTTAATAGATAAATTGATAAATCTACATATTTCGAATCATTTTCTCTAATTCTTCCGTATTAACATGGGTAGGAATGGGATCATAATTTTCAAAATCAACAACTCCATGCGCTGGACTTGATTGTGTTGAAGGATCTCCAATTGACATTATTTCTTCAAGTGGTTCTTCTTCATCCGGTTCAATTGTCATTCCTTGATTTCTTCGCTCCGCTCTAATCCAATCTTTGAGGCAAACTAAAACATTCATGGCATTGCTTCCTAATGAGTGTCGATTGTCTCCGAGCTGTTGCCTTCCTTGACTAAATGCGCTCTCTGATGCAACGGTTGACATTGGAACATTTAATACATCTCTAGCCAATGTTGAAAGTACGGGATATTGTCTTTGATTGTTCTTCCACCACTCCAGTGTTGGAGTTTGATTTTTATAGTCCTCCACGGGTGATCTCAAATATAAATTAAGCTCATCGTGATTTATGCTTCCTTGCGCTGTAGGCTGTAATCTTGACCAAACAGATAAATTAGTTATACCATAAGCAGGCACACCTTGTGCTTGTCTTTTGGAAGATGATGGTTCGTCCGAAGGATGAGATAAAGGAGCATTATGAGTCGGTGTAGCATTATTAACTAAGGTAACATTATGATTAAATAAATTTTCCATGTAAATATTCGCATTAATAGTAGCATCAGATATAATAGGTACTTCATCATTCTTAATTTCTAAATTTTTATAAATTATAGCAACAAATTCACACATATTAACAAATTTCATACATGGATTTAAAATAGCACCAACTAAGTAAATAGGAGGAATCGGAAAAAAATATTTTTTGAATTTTTCGATCATTTTAGTGATAGCTTCCGAGTAACCTCTTTTAAGCTTATATTCACTAAGCAATATAGAGAGATCGGCTATATAAGCTAAAATATTAGAAGCAGTAGGATAATAAGCACCGGAAAATTCAACAGTAGCTAAATAAAATGAGTTTAAAAAATCAACAACATCTTTAATTTTTCTCCAATCGGCTTCTTGTAACATAAGTTCAAGAAATTCGCTAGCATATTGGTTAAAAGTCGTAGTAATAGGAACTTTATAAATATAGCAAGTATTTAAAAAATTAAAAGTAGAATTCCACCTAGTGTCTATTTCTTCAGGCATTAATCTTGGTCTAAGATTATTGTCCTTACATTTTCTTTTAAATTCAGTAAGTCTAAGCTTTCTATTATTTCCTTGAATAAAGCCAACTGCATGCCTAATTTTTTCAATCACAGGTTCAAAAAAATCAAGACCATCTTTTACAATTAGGTTGTATATATGACAAGCACACCTAACATGAAAAATTTCTACACACGGAGGAGTAAGCATAATTTTTAAATCATCAATAGCAGCGGTGTTGTTAGATGCATTATCAAAAGCCATACATAAAACTTTTTCATTAAGACCATAATAATCTGTAACCACTGAGATAGATTTAGAAATAAAATCCGCAGTATGCCTACGATCTTCATCATATCGAAATGCCAAAATACGTTTTTGCATGAAAAAATTACTATCTATCCAATGACAAGTAATTGTTAAATAATCATTTTTATTAACCGCACGACCAAGATCAGAAGTAAGAGAAACTCTACATGGAAGATTTGTTAATAACCAACGTAAATAAAATGCATATTGTTCATTTAGTCTAAAAATATCTGATCGACAAGTACTTTTAGGAATACCGGTAAACATTGGGTTATAAATAGATTGTATGTAATGAACAAAAGCATCAGAAGAAGCAAACGTGAAAGGCAAACAACCCAATGCTATCATTTTCGCTAACTCTTCACGGTCTTTCTTTTTATTATACGTCCCAACTAATTTACCGGTATGTAGGTTCATTTTAGTTTGTCTATGTGTTCCACCAGCCCCACCTTGTTTTAAAAGTTATTCCCAACCTACATGATCGGTTCTCAAATGTCTCATCAATTGACCCGTCCCTCCGGAATTACCCCCGGTCTTATGCTGATATTGTTTATGACAAAGATTGCATTCAACAAGAGTTGTTCCTTCTAATTTAGTATAAAATTCCCATGCAACACTAGTTAATTTACGGGGATTTCTAGGCCGTGGAGGAAGATTAGGAGTACGAGATTGAGCATTATCAATAACGGGACTAGTGGGTTCATCATCATTATCATTATTATTATTATTATGTACACTTACGTCAACTTCATTTTCTTCTTCAATTCCATAATTTTCTTGTGCCTCAAAATAATTCATATCATGTGCACCCACAGGAATATCTCGTTCTCCTATCTCACTAGGTGATGGTGGAGGCACACGAGAATAATTATTTCTACCGCTTGTACTACCTCTACCAGAAGTGATTTTTTTCTTGCTACCACTACTACTTCCGGGACATAAATTTTTAACACTTTTACCAAGTCGACTTACTTTATTCATTTTATAAATTAAATTAATAAATATTAAATATGCAAAAATTAATACAAAAAGATATTCAACAAACAATATACTAATTAAAAGTTAGAGATAGAACGATTATACCAAATTATCGGAGACAAACAAGTAATTAAGCAACCGTAAATTGATGAATTGAACGCTTGAACTTTCTCCAACTTGATGTTGTTGATAGCAAAATAATAAAGTAGATATTGCTAGAAATCAATAGAGAAAATCAGAAAATTGAGAGAGAATGAGAAGTATTTTGTAATAAAAATGATGAAATTTAGAAGGTATTTATATATGAAAAATGGGTGAATTTTTAAAATGGAGGAGAATTGAACGTTGGCCCAAACGGCATTGTAACCGTTGGACCAACGTTCAACAAATGCTGAAAAGTGAAAAGGCTGCCACTCAACATAGCCTGGAAAAGGCTATTATAGGGCCTAGGGACTAGGGCCTGCAGCGGCCCACAGCAGGCCTACTGACAGCGGCCCATGTGGCCTGTCAGCAGCCCAAGTCCCAAAGCCCCAAATTCCAATTCAAATAAAAAAAAATAATTTTTTTTAGTAACCGGGCCGGTCCGGTCCGGTGCACCGGTGGGCCAGGTCCGGTCTCAGAACTGGGCCGGTCTCCCGGGTTGCCAGGCCTGGCCGGCCCAGCCCACGTCCGGGCCCACGAACCCGAATCCCTTTTCCGGTTTTGGGCCAACCGGTCCGGTGCTTTATTTGGGCCGGTCTTACCGGTCCGGTCCGGGTCAGACCGGCCCAGTTGACACTCCTACCTTTATTGATAGACATATTAGTATTATATTTTATGGTATTTTCGAGGCCTTGTCCGGACTTGGATGACTTTCTTTCTTTGGAGTAGAGGCTTCGTAGAACTATGATACGATTAGATTTCAAAGTTGATTTTATTTCATTTATATTGAACCAAGCTTTCTATCATTGGGTTTACTTCCGCAACTCTTAAATTATTGAATGTGCTTATATTGAATGCTAAGAGGTCTTCTCAGGCCTTCATTGGTCTGGGTTGTCCATCACGTCCGGGGCCTAGTCTCGGGTCGTGACAAGCAGTCTTTTATTAATAATAACTAAAAAAAATTCAATAGGGATAAATATAAGTGAGAGGACTAGATCTTATACGTTACCAATCCTAATGAGGTAATGAACTTCTACTAATTAACAAGCATAAGGAAAATAATTAAACAACTCTAATTCGCCTTTTAATTTCTTATTTGATTTCCCAACTAATCAAGAAATAGTTAAGCTTGTTTGCCTAGATTTTAGCACAAAATATATTGCATATGATCCTATTACAAAATCTTGTATTTGTTTACGTTTACTAAAAAATATAAATAAATAAATAAAAATGTAGCAGACGGGAGACAAAATCACCATCGTCCAATTCTTTATGGTTCTACGTTATTAATTTTTCTGTCACATAATTGACTTGTTTGATAAAGGTGATAATGATATGCAATTGTCTTTTTGTAGTAAAATTAATGTTCATAACTTTGTGGTCCTTGAAATTAGGAAAAATTACACGACAGAAAACGTTGTCCCTATATTTACCCCAAGTAGCAACACTTTAAAGAACTATGATACATAGCGAGAGTTTGGGCTTTAGTAGCAAATAAAACTCAATACACATATTTTCTCATTTCAAGACTAAAATACAAGTGTATCTCATAAAATACAATGACACAAGTGATTTTTCGTGAGGTTGGGGTGGTTGTGATGATACATATATAAGTGTCTCTCGTAAAATACAAGTGATATACATACAATGAAAATATATACAGTGGCATGGATACAATGAATTTCGCTTGCGTGAGAATATAATATATTTCACTTGCGTGCGAATACAAATTTCGCTATATTTTTAAATAAATTATTGCAATATTTCGTAAATACATAAGCTATTGTTATATTTAATAATTAGAGGAAAAACTATCAGTATATACGAAAATTCCTCCTAATTAAGGAAGAATGCGAAATTATCGCTATATACGAAAATTCCTCTAAATTAAGGAAGAACCTCGTAGTTATAAACCTCAATCTTGACTATAAAATGAACATATCTTGATTATTAGCTTATCTACAACATATTTTAATTAGCATGAGTAGGTAAAAATTCACCATAAAAGTCAAATTTATAACTTACTACTAAACCCAATTATACAAGAAAAGAATTAACCCTAATCTTTTGACCTCCACGAGAAACATAATATATGTGTCGTGGATAATGTTTTCTACTAGGTTTTTCACAATACATTAAAATCTATATAAACACTATGGCTTGTGAACATTTTCTCACCACCTTCTTTCCACAACATTTAGCCTTATTGAAGAAGAAAATATGGGTGTGAAAGGCAAGTTGATTGCTTCAGTAGAGGTAAAATGCGGAGGACACTTGATTCATGATATTCTTCACACCAATACTCATCATATACCCAACATATGCCCCGGTAAGATCAACCATTTTGAGATTCATAAAGGTGAAATCGTAAAGGTTGGTTCTATAGTTAGCTGGAAATATAATGACGGTAACACTCATTTCCTTGCTCTCTCTCTCTATATATTTGGTATGACAAATTATTTTTTATTCAAGAAAATATTTGCATGAAAAAAGTACATGTGATATTTGGTTACCATAAAATATATTTCTAGCAAAACATCTTGCATCGAATGTAACTATCTTAACTTTGACTACATACACGTGGCAACTAACACTTACGCGTTATTATTAATAGTTAGTACTAAGCGATACCAATACACTTTCTGATTTGTTAATATCATTATTGGTCCTTAATATGTGCTTTCCGAATATATCTTTCAACTTACCAATTAAACATCAAAAAATATTTTTCAGAGAAAAACGTTTTTTTATTGGAAGTTAATTAGTTCGTTCATAACAAACACAGTACAATCAATTCCCATATTTGTGAGATTCAGATCACTTTTTGAGTAAATGAAAATGAATTGTTTTTTTTGAATGTCAATCTACTAAATCTTTTTTGATGAATTGGGTTGTTGAACTCAGAGTAACGTCTCTTGTATTTTCAAATTTTTTTTAAAATTATAGATGGGAAAGATAAGATTGCTAAGCAAGTGATTGAAGCCATTGATTCTCAGGAGAAATCAATCACTTGGAAAGTAATTGGAGGAGATCTGTTAGAGTTGTACAATTCCTTCACTGTTATTACATCCTGTGACCACCAATGGACTACATGCACATTTTTGTACGAGAAGAAAACTGAAGAAATCCCAGAGCCACTTGTTTTTTTGAGTTTTGCCGTTGATCTGACCAAAGATATCGAGAGTCACCTTCTCAAGAAATAGAACATCTATGCTATTTGGTGGGCATAATATATATATATATATATATATATATATATGCATGGTTCTATACACCCTTATATGTTTGTTTGTGTGATGAATATTTGGCATGCAATATCGGCTAGTTCTTGCTAGCATGTGAAATAAATAATGTTGTGTATGAAGAACATATATATATATATATATTATTATATATATATATATATATATATATAATAAATACCTTTAAGGTCTTCTAAATTCTCTTGTATTCTTTTATATGTCTCGGTATTTATATTGGTATCAGAGCCCTTAATCCTAAGACCTTATTTTATGAAACATCCACCTAGTTATTATCAGAATTTTTTTGGACAACCAATTCTTTTTATTTTACTTAAAATAGTTAATTTAAATCCAGATTTTAATCAAGACGTACAACAGATTATACTAGAAAGACTTATTAATTCTATTGAAGACTTTTGGCCTTACGAGAAATATAAGTAGATAGACTATAGGTATATGGAAAGTTTGCAAATCTTTTTTGACCATCAAAGTATTATTGACGAAACCCATAAGAGATTAGCTATTAAAAGATTTCGAAGACCATACGAAAAAGAAGTTGTTTTACCAAACGAAATCTATTGGAATTTTAGACAAATAAAAGACCTATATCCAGATTATTATCATATTTCAGTAGAGAGGAAACAACCTATTTTAGAACAGTTAAGTAAAAGGAATCTAAGTAAGAAAGATAGAAAGAGACTACACGTAGCTATTAGAGAAGCTGATCAGACTATACCACAAATAGGAGCACAAGTAGATAAATACAGAAGATTAATAAAAATAAATAGAGAAATAAGAAAAGAGCATACTGTCTGGTTAGGATAGAACTTATTAGTTTTATGAGAAAAGATAATTTTTCAGGATTAGCCCGTATTCACCATAGAGTTTTATATTCCCTTCAGAAAAGTCTAAAAGTTCATATAAAATATAAAAAAGAGTTAGAACGCTATTTTTTAGATATAAGATCAACTATACCCCGTAGATATAGACATTCAGCATCTTTTAGGGACTTATTTAAACAAACTCAAAAATATAGAATAATTAAGGTAAATTTTGAAAGATTAATTCAAACAAAACGTGAAATAGCAGACTTAATAAGAAGAATTAAAAACGTTAAGAACAGCCCTTATTATTACGTTCCTTTAGGTTAACATTTTTAGAAGACTGACTGTATATGAAGAAAGATTTTTATTCTAAAAGAACAAGTTCTCAACATAGGAGACTATTTTACTATAGACGACACTTGAAGATTAGTAGAAGATATTTAAGATCTTTAGAACGCCATCTATCTACAGAAAATTTTTCTAGTAATATTAGACGATCTAAGAAAATAACTAGTGAAAAAATAACTCAAGTGAATCTTAACATAAAAGACGTAAAAGAAAAAATAAAGACTCTTAAGAATAATCCTTATTATTACAGCCCTTTAGGTTAACATATGAGAAGACCTTATAAGAATACAAGAGAATTTAGAAGAATTAAAAGAGAATTGCTAGCTTTATATTGGAAGGCAGATAGACTATTAAAAGATTTAGATATAGACACTGAAGGCTCTAAAGAAGAAATAAAAGATACAATTTTCTTAGCCGAAATACTAGAACAAAAATTACTAAGACACGCGATATCTAGAAATATTTCAATTAAAAACTTTCTATGAGAAATCTCCCTTTTGCTAAAAGATTTAGATATAGACACTGAAGGCTCTAAAGAAGAAATAAAAGATACAATTTTCTTAGCCGAAATACTAGAACAAAAATTACTAAGACACGCGATATCTAGAAATATTTCAATTAAAAACTTTCTATGAGAAATCTCCCTTTTGCTAAAAGAATAAGATTTGAATACTGGATATTACATAGAGATATTAAAGAAAAAAGAAGATTACAAAAAGCAAGACAAGTTATAGAAGCATATATAGATATATACGAGAACGAATTTTTCAGACCACAAAATTTTTATTTAGAAAGAAATAACAAAGAATTTGTAAGAGCTTTAAAATACGAAGTAAGAGGAATTAGTAGTGATATACAAGCATATAACAAAAGAATACAAAATTTTAATAGATACTATAAACCCACTACTCTGGGATAGAATAAGTAGATACAGACACCATAGATAACCTAAAGAGACTAGAATATTTAGATTTAAAATTAAACCCAGAAAAGAAATACAGAAGACTAAAAGACAATTCCCTGATAAAGTGTAACTTCAACTACGGAGAACACTTGTTACCCGGAGAAGATCAACATTTAAATACTATTACAGACTTAATAATAAATCTAGGAGAAACAGTTCAGAAAGATATCTCAGAAATAATAAAAACTATACAAGTTATAAAACAACTACAAGAAAATAGTAACAAACTATTAGAAAGATTAGACTCAAATTTAGAATTCTTAAAAAATCAACAGACTGAGACAGAAAAAAGGGTAAAAAATTTAATTCCAAAAGAAAGTAACTATACCATAGGGAAAGATATAAAAGAATTAAGAGACGAAATACAACAGCTAAAGACATTAACACTGTCTTAGTTCATGAATGATCCTACCTACCAAAAAATTATAAAGAAATCAGAAGAAATACAATCTAGTCCAGAAGGACTATCAGACCATTCACCTCCATCGAGGTCAGATCAAATAATAATAAAACAAAATAATACTATAATACTTCTTTTATTAGAAATTAATAATAAATTAGAAAAACTAATAAAAGATAAACAGCCCATTTTAGACAAAAATATAGACGAATTAGTAGAACAATTAAAAAAGGTAGAATTAACTCCACAAAAAAAAAAGCACAAATAGTTAAAAAGAAACAATCATGGAATTTTTCTCAGGTAAGTCTAGAACCCTCACAGAAAGAACCCTCACAGAAAGACCGAGACCAAGTTTTTCGCAAGACAGTTTAGGAAATAACATAGTAGCAAAAATTATGAATGCTCCAAAAAGAGATACTAAACAACAGTTAGACGAAATAATAGACGTAGATAAGGATATACAAATTTTTCAGAACAATAGGCTAAATTTATTAAGTCCAAAAATACTTTATGATACAGGAATATTTTCAAGCAAAGCTCAGCTATATAGACATTATAGAGAAGAACAGTTATATATCATAGGAAAAAATACTAGTAGTATAAATTTAATAAGTAAAGAATCTTTAAAAGAAATTACAAAATGCAACATGAATCTCATGCATATGGGACTAATCATAATAGGATTAAAAGGATTAACTAGGAAAAATCTAGGAACAAAAGTTTTAATAACTTTATACGATGATAGGTGGACAGACTCTAAAAAATCAATAATAGGACTCACAGAAGTAGACATGTCCAACAATGGAGGAATTTTTTATTGTAGCCCAGACTATCTAATAAACTCATCAGAATTTGGAAGACATATAAAAATAGGAATACAAACCAAAGGATACGAAGATATGAATAATGGAAATAACCTTTTAGTATGCGTAGGTTTTATAGGAAAAATAGCAACCAATAGTAGTACTAAGTTTAAATTAAAAGTAGAAGACGTAGTAAGCTTAATGGGAAATAAAGGAATAAAATTAATGAAGCCTTTAAAAATAGACCCTGAAGAATATGCAGGATTAGAATGGAATTTAGAAAATTTTAATAAAAAAACTTTAAAACCTAACGACCTTATAATGTATACCAACAATAAAGGACAGACTTCGGTTAGATTCACAGACTATAAATACACAGATCAAAAAGAAGTAGATGAAGAAGTAGAGGATAGTGAATTTATGAATATAGAATTAATATTAGAAGAGGAATTTGAAGTAGACAAAGTAATCCTAAAAGCAGAAGAAATATACAACAAGAACACAGATAAAACTTTCAGATGCAAAGCATGTCAAATTGGAAGTTTAGGTATAATAAAAATGAAAGAACATTTTAAGAATTGTGAATTAAGAACAGACAATAATGGATACAAAAATTCCATTTGGTCAACAAATAATTTTCAAAGACAATATGATGAAGAAAGTGAAAATAATACAGTAATAAGTCAGAAAGAATTAATGGAAAGTGCATCTAGCAGCACAAGTCCTTTTCAAAAAACAATCTCTATGAATAGAATAGAGAACTACACTTCAGGAAATTTGCCAAGACATAAAGTATATAGAATAAACCCACAAGAAACTACAGAAAGAATAAGACCAATAGGAAGAAGAATGCCAATAGAAGAACCCATTAGACTTCAAGAAGGAGGAAGCAAAGGAAAAATTTTAAATATAGCAGCACATGATCCACAAATGTGGAATTCAGTAATAGACATATGGAAAGGAATAATAGTAGCAGACTACATACAATCTAATCAAGAGGCAGATGCAGAAGTCATGTACAGATACCTGGAAACATTCCTAGGAGAATCTACAAAAGGAGTATGGGAAGCATATAAATTAGAATTCCCAGAAGAATTCCAAGGATTAGTAGACCTGGGAGCAAACCCATATAATTTTGCAAATAAAATACACGTTTTATTAACAGGAGAAGATCCGAATAGCGGATTAGTAACGCTACAAAGAAATGCGTTAATAAAATTAGAACAATTAAGTATAAGTAGTTGGTTTCAGATAAAAGAATTTCTATTAGAATATTATTATTATTGCACAATTAGTGGAAATACTTTTGATCAGAATTTAGGAAAAAAATTATTTAATAAACTTCCCGGAGCATTAGGCAGAGAAATAGAAGAAAGATGGAACAGACAAGAAGGAATATTACAAAATCCAGATACAAAATGGACCATAGGTCAAAGAACTCAACATGTGATGAACATATTAACAGAAAAGTGTACTAATATACAAATACAAAAATAATTAAAGCAAAACGAGACAAGTTTTTGTAAAGGTATATACACTACACAGAGCTACGACAAAACTCCACAACAGAAAAGACACAAGAAGTATAAGAAAGTTTCTTATTTCCCAAAGAAATACTATTTAAGAAAATCAACGGCAAAAAAGCCATACCTAGATAAAACCAGACATATAAGAAAATTTGATGGAAAAAGAAATTATAAAAATAGACTAGAATGTTTTACATGTGGAAGCATAGATCACTTAGCTAATACATGCCCTAAAAGAAATAATAGTAGAACAAGAAATGCACAGCTAATAGAAGAATTTAACGAGACACTAATAAATGTAGATGAATACATGTCAGATAGTGAAAGTATATACTCAGTAGTTAGTATAGATACAACTGAACACCAAAGACAAGATTCTTCTGGCTCAGAAGATGAAGAGCTAATAAAAGAAATAGGAATAGAAAAACGATTAGAAAAACTAGACATAGGAAAATTAAAAATGTTAGACAATTACGATCTGGTCAACTTACCAATAGACTGTAATCATAATTTTGAAAAAGGAAAAGGTTTGGATAGTAACCAATGTTACATATGTCATTGGTATCCAAGCAAAGAAAAAAGACTAAAATGTAAAAATTGCTACATAGTAGGATGTATGAATTGCATAGAAAAGACTGTAGAAACAAGAATTATAAATGAACAGATCATCAAAGAACCCATTAGATCCATGATACCCATAACAGAAATATTAAATCTAGAAGACAGAATTGAGAAGATAGAACATAGACTTAAAAAGCTAGAGAAAGGTAAAGAAACGATCATAGAAGAAGAAGAAGAATTAATGAATACAAATCAAAACAACAAGAATCTTGAAGGTTTAATATGTAATGAAGATAAAAAGATGAGTACCATAAAAGTATTAGCAAGAATAAAAATACAAAACTACAAAATAGAGACATTAGCTCTAATAGACTCAGGATGTACCAAAAGTATTATAAATGAAAATATAATACCAAGAGAATTAATAAAAAATTTACCAGAACCCCAAATATCTATGCAAATGGATGGATCATATAATACATACTCACATTACGTGGGAAAAGCAACTATAAGCTTTAAAAACGCGTGTGATAATTTTTACAAACCATCCTACAAGATAGATAAAATATGGACAAGACATTTAAACATTAGAGTAGATTTTGTACTAGGACTAGACTTTTTATTAAGTAACAACGGAAGTTGTCTTCTAACTAGAGGCAGAATAATTTTAGCTAAAAATATATCTCAAACATCTGTAACTACCATACCTAGACCCACCAGGATCAGAAACATTGAAATAGAAAAAGAAGAGATACCAACAAAATGTGAAAAAGGAAAAGACTGTCAATGCGATCATTGTGAGACAATAAATATACAAGAAGAAATACATGAAATAATAAATATGGAAGAAATAGAAAAAGATTATTCTTTAATAGAAATAAATACAGAGTTATACAATTTCAGTAAAGGAATAAAACAAATAGGAGTAATTAATGATCAAAAAGACTTAGATAAAAAAATACAAATCTTGGATGAACTAGAAATAATTGGAGAAAAACCCTTGAAACATTGGGAATCCAATAAGATAACCTGCAAATTAGACATAATTAATCCAGAGTACATAGTAAAAACAGCCTCAATAGAAGCCACAAACCAAGA